>JAUNZO010004265.1:0-24592 GCA_031894775.1 Chloris gayana | reverse complement strand
ACCCTCGTCAAGAAGATCTTTAACAACTTTTTAAAAAAGTTAATGATGCCACCAAATATGATACACTTTGCCTCCCAATTATTGATATATTTAATCTAAAGGCATGTTGAACATAGTTTTTGCTTTACCATTTCCCTGGATGATAACATGGTGGAACCCCTAAATTTTTCTTGTTTTTATAAAGAACTCCAACTAGTCCACTAAAGTATAATTTAGAGAGAGGCTACATTATCTGTTTTGTCGTGAAAGTAAACATATAAGGGGACAAGGATGTCTTTTAGTTACTTATCACTTTTGCTCAGTTAAACATGTTTTTTTATTAATTTCTTAGGAACATTTTGTTTTCTTTCTATTGGAGCAGGTCATCATTCTGGCAAGAGAATCAGGTCTCAAGCTTGAACTCTCCGATATTCCTGTGAAGAGCCTTGTGCCGGAGCCACTTGCTGTAGGTTTATCATCTTGTTCGAAGGCATGCCTCACATTTCACACATTCTGATTTGTTTGAGTTTGGTTATGCAGTCATGCTCCTCCGCAGATGAATTCATGCAGAAGCTCCCATCCTTTGATCAGGAGTGGGCCAAGCAACGAAGTGATGCTGAGGCTTCAGGCGAAGTGAGTTGATATGCTGAATAATGCTTTAATTCCCATATTACCTGCAAATCTGCCACATTTCTACCAGGACTTGACCATTGCACCGTGTGAAGGCTCAGATAGAAACTGTCGTGTGATGTCTTGTCTTGCATTATTGATTTTTACCTGTAAATATTTCCAAAATTCTTGACTACACAGTGACTGAGCCATTTTTAACCTGAAGGTCCTGCGATATGTTGGGGTTGTGGACGTGGTGAACAAGAAGGGACAGGTAGAGCTGCGGCGGTATAAGAGGGACCACCCGTTCGCACAGCTATCTGGCTCCGACAACATCATCGCATTCACCACCTCGAGATACAAGGAGCAGCCGTTGATCGTGCGCGGACCAGGTGCAGGCGCAGAGGTGACGGCTGGAGGCGTCTTCTGCGACATCTTGCGGCTGGCATCTTACTTGGGTGCCCCCTCATGAGTTTGCTGAGTCCAGTGGCAAGTTTGAGGCAGATGGACCTGTCTGGTACCTTCTTCACTTGAATATTGGTCATGGATCGTTCTGAATAAGTGCTAGAAAATAAGTCTATTCTAGGTAGGGAGAGCAGGATTTATAATGAACGATTAGGTGTGTTTTGGCCACAGGATCCAGAATTTGTATTTAATTGATATGAATAATGCAAACTTAGTGAGTTCTCTAGCCACTTTCGTCTCTGCATGGCTCGCAATGTCAAGGGTTTAAGCACACCTCCCCCCCCCCCAAAAAAAAAAAAAAAAAAACTATGGCATGCCAAAAAAAACTCAAGCTGCAAATCTTACTCTGCGCATGATGTGCAAAAAGACTTTTATCAATCTGAAGAGCTTTGACGACAAACCAACATATAGAAAAAAATGTAAAGACTTAATAACCTGGTGACTAAGGGGGTGTTCGTTTTCATGGGCTAAAGGGCTAAAACTAAACTTTAGACTAAAGTTTAGCTCTAGGAAACGAACGGGGGCTAAAGTTTGGACTAATCTTTAGCTCTAGAGAGAAAGAAGGGATAAAAGGAGGCAAAACTTTAGCCCTTCAAGAGGTGCTAAAGTTTAGTCCAAATTTTAGGAGCTAAACTTTAGTCCCAAGAGAAAACGAACACCCCCTAAGGTGTCAGAGAGATCAACCTCTATGATCACACAATAAGTTCTGTCCCAGAAAAATTGCTTGACCGGATCACAGTACAAAGGAAACAAAATGTGAGAGCAAGAAAAGGTCAAGTTGTAAAGTGACAGAAAATTCACTTTTCACCGACATAGTGATATTAAAAAGTAATACTAGTACTGGACAATATCAGCTACTTGAGGCAGATGGGGCATGGATCGTTCTGAATAATTGCTAGAAAATTGACTGAGGAATTTTCAGGCACATCTCCGACTGATATATTGCTACAGCCACAAAATAAATACGATCCACATTTCAATGAGTTGGTTACTCAGATTTTAGGTAATCATGGTCAACCACAAAATCAACTAGAGGTAATATTAAACATTTTTTTTCACCTTTAATATAAGAAAAAAAACAAAATTCTAAACATTCACAAGATTATACACAAACTTTGGTTAAATCAGATCGCTGATGGAAGCATTTGTAGCAATCCTGTGCGAAACATTCCGTTGCGAGAAAAGTCTACAACGCCAAATAGCCCACCATAGAGCAGCCACCCCCACCAACACTAAAGGTTTGCTATTTTTATTTAGGTTCGCCAACCAATTCCCTAGTATATGGGACGTGGAAGTTGGTGGGGTGAGATTATTAGCTAAGTAGACCACCCACCAGAGCTGTTTAGCATGATGGCAGTCAAAGAAGAGGTGATTAGTTGTTTTGTTGCAATTACAAAAACAACATTTTTGACTCCCCTTTCAATTTTTCCTCGCTAGATTATCCTTAGTAAGGGTCACTCCTTTTTTAAGAAACCATAAGAAAATCTTAATCTTTAGAGGAATCTTCAATTTCCAAATAACTTTATGGCGGAAGGGTGGTATTCTATCTAATAAGTGGAGGTACATGGAGCGGACTGAAAAAGTTCCGGTTTTATGTAATTTCCACTTAAAATTATCCCTTCCATTGCCCAAGTTGATATTGGAAACTTTAGCTACTATTTCGTACCAATCTCGAAGTTTCCCATCTATGAGAGCTCTTACGAACGAGACATCTAAAGGTTCGAAGCCATCACTTTAGCCACAATGGCATGTGGGTTGTGAGTGATATAGTATAGGGATGGATAAGTCTCCTTGAAAGGCCTTTCTTCTACCCATGAATCCTCCCAAAACCTCGTTTGGGCTCCATCTTTAACATAAAAGAACCCACAAGTCAAAGTTTCATCTTTAACCTTCATAAGACCTCTCCAAAAATGAGAGTCAGTCGGTTTTGCTTCAACTTGTGTTAGAGTTTTGGAGAATAGGTATTTATTCCTAAGCATGGATTGCCATACCCCTTGGGTGTTCAGCAAATTCACGATCCATTTGCTTAATAAGCACAGATTTTGGATTTTAAGATTAATTATCCCGAGTCCTCCCTGATCTCTTGGGCGATAGAGGATGTCCCATTTTGCTAAGTGGTATTTCTTTTTGTCTTTACCCCCTTGCCAGAAAAATCTTACGCTATAATGATTTAGCTTTGTGAGTACCCCTTTCGGGATCTCAAAAAAGGACATCATGAACATGGGTAGGCTGCTAAGCACCGAGTTCGGGAGTATTAATCGACCTCCATACGAAAGGTGCTTAGCCTTCCAGCAACTCAACTTCTTTTCAAAGCATTCCTCCACTTTTCTCCAATCAGCATTGAAAAGTTGCCTATGGTGCATTGGGATACCGAGATATCTAAAAGGGTATTCCCTTGCATTGCAGCTGAAGAGTTCAATATATTCATCTTCAAACTCCTTAGCAACACCATAGCGAGAAGAGTTCACTCTTATGGAAATTGATTTTCAATCCGGATAGCTGTTCAAAGACAGGTAAGCAATAATTTCATATTCTTTGCTTGTTTCAAATCATGTTCTAGAAAGATGATGGTGTCATTAGCGTATTGTAAGATAGACAATCCATCATCAACTAGATGTGAAATTATGCCCCTAATTTGTCCATCGTGTTTTGCCCGTTTGATTAGCAAACCAAGCATGTTTGCAACGATGTTAAAAAGAATAGGGGACATAGGGTCACCTTGTCACAACCCTCGTTTAGTCCGGAAGTAGTGACCGATGTCATCATTAACTTTGATGCCGACACTACCTCCTTTGACCATTCCTTCCACCCATCTACACCATTTGGGTGAGAACCCTTTCATCCTTAGTGTTTGCTTGGAGGAATGACCCTTTTAATCATAGGCTTTTTCGAAGTCAATCTTAAATATGACCCCATTTTTCTTCTTGGTGTGTAACTCATGAATGGTCTCATGTAGTATTACAACCCCTTCCATAATATGTCCGCCTGATATGAAGGCGTTTTGGGAGGGACTCGACCACTGATTGAGCCACTTTATTTAATCTGTTTGTGCCAACTTTTGTAAAAATCTTAAAGCTGACATTCAAGACACAAATTGGTCTATATTGTTGAATTTATTTAGCATCGTCTATCTTCGGTAGTAGTGTAATTACTTCGAAGTTTAAGCTAAACAAAGGAAGGCGTTCTTCATGAAAATCTCGAAAGAGTGCCATAAGGTCATCTTTTATGACTTCCCAGAATACTTGGTAAAATTCAGGCGGGAAGCCATCGGGCCCGGGGCCTTGTTGTGTTCCATTTGGAACACAACCTCTTTAATCTCTCGCCTCCGTAAATGAGCCAGTGAGCAATTCATTCTCCAAGGTCTGTCACTTGTGGAATGTCATCTATCCGATCTTCCACAAGCGACATATTGGTTTCTTCTAGTTGCCCAAAAAGGTTTTTATAATAATTGGTGATGTATTTCTTTAACTTAGTGTCCCCCACAATAATACCCTCTTCTTGTTCTAATCGAAGATGTGTTGTTTGCGGTGTTTGCCATTTACCACTAAGTGAAAGAAACGGGTTATTATGACCTTGTAGAAGGGTTTTCACCTTCGCCCTTTCGTACCATTTTAACTCCTCCTCCCGTTAAAGAATGATCAATCTCTCTTTTAGATAATGCTTAAGATTTATCTCATTATCGGAAAGAGTATTGGTTTCTGCTTTTTTATCTAGTGCATCCAACACCGAGATTAGTTTTTTCGTTTCCTTCCTATAAGAGCCAGCCATATGTTTGGCCCAACCCCTTAGGTACTGTCTCAGGCGCCTAATTTTGTTTTGCCATCTCGTAAGCGCCGATACCCCCTGGTTCTTAGACTGCCACACATCAGCCACCATGTCTAAGAAACCTTCTCTAAGGAGCCTTCCCTCTCAAATTTGAAGGGTGGTCTGCTTATTTTGGTGAGTGGAGGATCTTGTACTAAGGATGAGGGGGTATGATTGGAGATATTGTAACAACCCTCACAAACAAAAGTGCATCTCATGTCATTCATGATCATGTCATCATGTTGCATTTTTAAAACTATTTCATTTGGTGTAAAAATGCACATAAAATAATGAATTTAACTTAAGTCAAATTAAGATCTTAAAAAGACAAATTAAATACAAGTAAATTTTGGAGTTTAACATTTTTACTGTTGATTAAACATAAAAATAAAAGATTTATGGAGATTATACGAAATTATTTCATTTTGTAAAAAGGTCTACAAGAAATAATAAAAATTTCTCTTTTTATATTCAACTTGAATTTTTAATCCAAAATTTAATTGGAATTTGAACTCCGGCCAATAAGGAAAAAGATTCAAAACGTTTTCATTTCCATCCCTGTTTTTTCGCATAATTTTTCGAGCCTTGGAGGTATGCTTTTCAATTAATTAAGAACGTAGGGGGCTTTTTGCAAAAATCGCAAATTAAGCCGAGGAGCCAATTTCTTCTTCTTCTTCTCTCCCCGAACCGACCCTTGCCGCACCGCCTCACCGCCGCTCCACCCGGCGGCTCCCGGGCTGCGCGTCCGGCTCTGTCCGTGCCACGCATCACCCTCCGACGCCACCTCAACTCTCTTCGCCGGGATAAAAACCAGAGCCCGAGTTTCTTTTCTTCTTTCCTTCGCACCCGAGTTCCGCTGGCCGTCCGCCTCTCTGTTCCCCGCCGGCCGGCCACCTCGAACCCTCCCCACATGAGCCACCACCCCCGGCTGATGCGCCGTCCTCTCCTAAACCTCACCCTGCCATCCAATCGAGTTCTCCCGCCCTAGCACCCGAGATCGAGACGTTTTTCTACTCGGAGGTCACCACCGGCGGTCATGGCTATTTCTCCAAAATTACTTCGCTTTGGTGAACCGTTCCGCCCAACTGCGGGTTCCCTCCGTGCGCAAGAAGGCACTACTTCATCTCCCGAGCTCACGTGGAGAATAACCACCGGACCACCGTCAAATTCGTCGATTATTTCCGGGTCCGAACCGCTGCCGCAACCACCTCGGCTGGTGCGCCGCATCTTCCGGCCTTCCTCGTCGTCCAACGGGCTCGGTGCCGGTGTTCGCCATGACCCCACGAAGCTCTAGCAAGAATCGGTTTGCAATTTGGTCAACCCGGATGAGCGCTAGACGCCGAGCGAACCTCTCCTCCGGCCGCCGCTCGTCGTAGGCATGTCTCCGGTCATCTTCCGGTGAAGCGGACCCCACCCACCGGGATCTCCACGTCGCTCGGAGCCTCCGGAGCCCTTCCCGTGTTGCCTTGCCATTTTCCGCGCTCCTCCGGCGACCCGCCGTCGCCGTCCGGCCACCACCTGCCATGGCCGGCCGGGATGAACTCGAGCCGGGCCGCGCGCAGCATGGGCCGTTCGGCCCATGGCCAACCGGTTTGGCCCAAGTGAGCTTCCCTGTTCCCTTTAAATTTTATTCGATTTGATTTTATTCAAACTTCAAAAATTCATAGCAAATTCCACAAAAATCAGAAAAATACCAAACAAAGTGCATTAGATCCATAAAATTATTTTCTATTTGATTATGTATTTAAATACCTATTTTGAGAAATTATAATTTCATAGTTTAATTAATTCCCTTTCCTTTAATTAAGAAACTCCATTATTTTATGCTAATCATTAATTGTTTTTGAAAAATAAATTTCTTTAAAAATTAGAGATGCTGCAGACGAAAGTGTTTGTGAAAACTGTTTTCCAAAATTGAACATAAACACCGTCATTTCTTGTGATCCCAGTTTAATACTCTAGGTGTTAATACCTATCGGTGATTAACTAATAGTAATTATTTGTTAATTAATAAGCATGAGTATTTGTGAATTAATAAACAAGATCAATTGTTAAATTAATGACCAGGATTAAGTATTAATTAACGAACAGGATTAAGCTGTTAGCTGTTAGTGTTAGTTACGAACATAATGAATCGATAATTGTTGGTTAATGAACGTAGTTAAGGAAAACCCTTGCATAATCATATCATGTACCTTCATGCATGCATGGTTGTAATTCGCGGCGCATTGTTGGTCGACCTAGGGTGCAGGCGTGATCGAGATTCCGTCCATGGTCGAGACAAGAGACGGGAACGTCGAAGTCGACCAACACACCGAGGAAGCTAACCCCGACTCGAATCAAGGCAAGCCCGATGCATCCCACCTATGCTTTTAAAGTCTTTTCTTTTATCACGGTAATGAGTCATGACTGTGCATTAAGTTATAGGAGTTGCTTGATACCCTAGATGCATGAGATAGGTTTCCATTTGTTTATGCTATACTTGGTACAGGTAGCTCGATCGAGTTCGATAAGCTGCTAAGCTTATGTCTTAGGGCATCGGTAGAAGTCGAGTGGTGGTGACACTACTCGCGAGACATAGGGTAATGGCTGGTTTATTATTGCTAAGAATAATGATAAGAGAAAGATGAGAATGGAAGTGAAGATGTTAATAACCCGAGACCAGGACGGGCCCCGTAGGAGAAAGGGCAAGACGGATATGAGGCCTTGCAAGGTGGTAGTCCCGTCCGAGTCGGTCAAGGACCGTACCGTTGTCGGCTTAGTTGAACAAGTTTGAACGTACCGTACTACATGCTGGTATCATGGGCCCAGCAAGCTGATGTACCCTATCGCCCCGGAGATGTAGCGTAGCCAACTCTCTTTTGCTGGTCGTTAGTGAGAGGATAGTCTCACGGGAGGGAGATGGGTTGACCACGAGGGAAGTCGTGGCTTCGCCATACTCCCGGGGAGTTGGAAATGGCTAGTCTGCTGTCGGTGCTAGCGGGAAAGGTTGTCGGATACGATCGGTGTGATGCGTATACGTCGTGTAGTCGGGTTTTGCCAGCTGGTATAAATCGATTCGAATCGCTGTCCCTCGCAGATAATGAGTACCGCTTGTTTAGCTCGTCACATCGTAGTAATCAAGCTGAAAGATGAGGATGAGAGATGGAAGGAATAATGATCTATTCGATCTTTTGTTGCAAACTTGATTGCAGTAGTTGTAGACTGCAAAACCTTGTTCTCTATTGAACCTAACCTGAGCTAAAACTTGAAAGTAAGGATTAACCATTAGTACTATTTTCGCAAGAGAGTCAACTCCACGAGCCGGAAAGCCTTTGCATACTAGGCGTCGGCCTTAGCGTGCTCGTTGATCGGGTCGGTCTTGCTGAGTATTAGAATACTCAAGGTTTGTTCGTTATGTTTTTCGTTATGTTTTTCAGGACCGAGTCGTGCTTCCACGATCGTCACGGTAGTGGTCCGGAAGAGGAGCCGTGTTCCGAGGTTGGTTCCCTCAAGTGGGAACAGATCCCGACGTCCTAAGCGAGGAGTATCGTGATGTACGACGGGCTCGATACGTCACGCTAGTGGTCTTTGTTGTAAAGTACAAGTTTCCGCTGCAAGACTCGTAGGTTGTTAAACTTCATTAATGTATTATGCTTCCGTTGTACAATGTTTGTATTTCGAAAACCTGGTTGTATTATACCATGATGTATATACTCGGCTTGTATGAGATGATGTTTCTGTTGTAACTCGCTTCGTCGAGTGTCCCTCTCGTACTCGATTCCCGGGTGTCCCGAGAGGGGATGTTACAGCTGGTATCGGAGCAGTTCAGAGGCAACAGTTCATCATTACAAGCTTGTTTTCAAAACTTAACACGTTTAGCGCGTTTAGAACACGAGAGAGTACGGAGCCCTATAAGGATGTAGAATAGTTAGACTTTTTACTAAGCGTTCGACGTTCGGGTTTTGGAAAGTGCTAACTATTCGTTGTAGTCGTATATACTATAGTACGTATAGTAGACTGCCGAACATGCATCATGTCATATTGAGTGTTATACTAAAAGCTGGGGTTATACCTAGTTAGTATCGTAGTATAGAGTTAGTTCCTAAGGATGGCACCGGAAGAAGTTTATGCTAGTGCAATAGAAGGCAAGAAGAACTCTCCCACAGAGACAATGGAAGGGGAAATTTAAGATCTTCCTCTGCGGATGGTCAAAGGCGAGGAACGATCATGTGTATTTATCAAGGAGCCCCATATGAGAACTATGGATTTAAAGGGACAGATCAAAGACGCCGGTATGAATGGGTGCTATAGTTGAATCTTGTGATGAACAACTTACAACTGCCAAAGAGATAGCTACCCAACTAGGTGCAGATATGAGAGACACATGATGAGATACTTGGATCGTGAACAAGTCAATAACTTCTCCAGGAAGAGCAGAAGGATGAAATATATGGGTAGAAGAATCCAGGAGCTAGTCACCAATCTCACTTCAACTGCTCTAGGCCTCATCCAGGCGAATGAGCGGTTAACTACCACTTTTGTAGCTACCAAAAGTTCTCTTTTTCTCTCCATTAATAGCCATTTTGATTTACGTTCGGACTTCTTATCTCGACGAGAATTCCTAGAGGATAAGATTCGAGTATTAGGAGCTGACTACTCATAGTCCGCAACTAATTCTCCTTCTTCCACTCAATCACATCATGAACTTATCTATCCTTGAAATTCTTGAGTGACTTCCATATGAAGCAAGGGTAGTCTTCTATTTGACCGAGAATAAGTTGTATCGAGAGCTAGTTTAGAAATGGGTGTTGTACACTTCTAAATTGCTATTTTGCCTTCGAATTGTGCCGGTTCGCCCGGGCGCTTCTCCAAGTCAAACATGAGCGGTATGGAAATGCATACTCTATTTTAAAACTAGAAGAGAATCCAAATATAATATTCTTCCGAACGGATGGCGTATAACACGAGTACGCAACGGAAAGAGGAATATTGTCTTGGAAACTCATCGGTGCAATTATCCTTGTAAATATCCTAAGCTTATATTTCCTTCAACACCAAGACAGACGAAAGCATCTGTCGCATCTTTTGATAATCCATGTGTTTCATAATCTCAACCTTTCCAGTTAAATCTTTTCCTTCATCATTGACTTTCACCAACCCCTTATAAATCTCGTGATTCCCGATCTCGGCATAAAAGTGGTAGGTATTGACAACAAGCACCCGGACGAGTCTAAATTTGGACCGAGGAGTTAGTTTCAATGAGTTGTAAGTGATGCTATACTCATGGAGGATGCTATTCGTGCTCATCAAGAAGAGAAGACTAAGAAGATAGCAGCCCGTGAACAAGGAAGTGAGGTACCTTCCAAAGTATCGTCTAGTCTACATTTCTACCGCAGATCGGAGGTTCGAGTCTATGCTATAACGGTCACCTCAATATCAGCAACGGATGTTCTTACTGTTCAGCGGTTCAACAATCGAGACCTATCGAGTATACGTCCCTTATACCGGACTCCATAAACCGCGGATCATCCATGCTATAACGGTGGTTGTCTTGAACACTTGGCTCAAGGAGGTGTCGCACCAATAAAGCGAGAATCATGCAAGTAAAAATAAGATGACGACTGGTCGTGTCACCTTTACCACATCCGAGGAGATTACGAAAGGGTCACAAGTCATGACTGATCGAGGTACTACGGAGACACCATTGAAGTTGGGTCGTAAGGATTATCCCACCTCCTTTATAGTCATAGACGGACAAGGATTGGATGCGATTCTTGGCATAAGATAGAGGAAGTATCGTAAGGCGATGCTGGATATAGATGATTTTGCGGTCACATGAACTCTCCTTCTTCACGGACGAGATTGTTTTCCGTTGACTTCTTCCCAAGCTATCTTTCCGGTGATTGATAAGAGTATTGGTAAAAGTTTGGAAGACATTCTGTACGTTACGGATACCCCGATGTTCTCCGAGAAGGCTTACCGGGTTTACCACCTGATCGGGCGGTAGAATTCAAGAGAGAACTTCAACCAAGGACTGCATCCATATCAAGAAGACCGTATCGGATTCCACCCAATGAGCTGGCGAAGTAAAGGTGGAAGTGAAGGAATTCTTGGATAAGAGATATATTTGCTCAAGTTCATCACCTTGAGGATGACAACATTGTTCGTCAAGCGAGAAGAATTAAACATAGAGGTTATGTGTGGATTTTCGACCTTTGACTGCAGTGACCATTAAGCACAAGTATCCACTTCCTCGAATTGATATCTTGTGTGATCGATAGATAAGAGCAAAAGTGTTTACCAAGATAGATCTTCACTCCGGATATCCTCGGATCGGGATTAGAGCGGAAGAGATAACAAAGACAGTTTTCTCTACCATACATGGACTTTATGAATATCTGGTGATGTCCTTTGGTCTAACCAATGCATTAGCACACCTCATGTATCTCATGAACTCGGTGTTTATGCCGGAATTGGACAAGTTTGTCGTGGTATTTATAGACGAAATTCTGATCTACTCCAAGTCGGAAGAGGAACATACGGAACATTTAAGGATCGTGCTCCAACGTCTAAGGGATCATCAACTATATGCCAAGTTCGGTAAGTGTGAGTTTCGACTCGAAGGAGGTACCATTCCCAGGTCACGGGATATCAGCAGAAGGAAATGCCATGGATCCTGGTAAAGTTAAAGAAGTATTGGATTGGAAGCCACCTAAATCGGTCACACAGATCCAAAGCTTTTTAGGGTTGGCGAGACTATTATAGAAGGTTAATTCCAAACTTCTCCAAGATTGCCACGCCAATGATCAAATTGCTGGAAAAGGATAAGAAGTATGAATGGAGCGATGAATGTGAAGAAGATTTTCGGACATGGAAGAAGTTACTCACAACGAGCATCGGTGTTAGCTCGCAGATTTGACCAAACCATTCGATGGGTACTAAGATGCCTCGGGTACAGGATTTGGATGTGTTTTAATGCAAGAAGATCGAGTGATTGCCTACGCATCTCAACGGCTTAGGCGACATGAGGGACACTACCCAACACATGATTTGGAATTAGCCGTTGCGGTTCTAGCATTGAAGAGGCGGAGACCTTATCTCTTGGAAAATTTGGTACACCTATACACGGATCACTGGAGTCTCAAATAAATCTTCACTCAAGCGGATCTAAACATATGCCAACGAAGATGGTTTGAATTAAGGATTATGATATCAAGATCCATTACCATCCCGAGAAAGCCACCTGTCGTAACCGATGCCTTGAGTCGAAAAGCTCACTCGTAACAATCTCACGACTCGGCTATTAAGCGAGGCACTTTGGAAGAGGAAATTAACGAGTAATCTTCGGATTCTTCCATATGGAGTTTTGAGTATTTGGCTCTTATTCCTACCATTCGTGAAGAAGTGGTAGCAGCTCAAAAGAAGGATGCTTGGTGTGGAGGACACCGGAAGATGACTCCGAGAAAGGGAGAGTCAAGTATTCCCACGCAGGTGAAGAAGGTGTTATACGGGTTCAGGAATAAGCTTATAGTGCCTAAGAACTTGGAACTTCGCAAGGAGATAATGGATGAAGTACATACATCTACTCACCATTCATCCTGGAACCAACAAGACGTATCAAGACTTAAAGAAAAGATTCGGTGGACAAGAAGGAAACGAGAAAATAGCAAAATATGTCCGTGAGTGAAACAACTGGCCGACGAGTGAAAGCAGGTCATCGGAAGCAAACAGGTCCACTTCCATCTTTGAGTATTCCAGAATGGAAACGAGGAAGATATTAGTATGGATTTCAGTGTCGGCTTACCGTTAACTTTACGGAAGCACAACTCTATTTGAGTTATTGTCAACGGGTTAACTAAATCTGCTCATTTCACACCTGTATCTGCTACCTCCCTGGCAAAGCAATATACGGATTTATATATTACTCGTATACCTTGCTTACATGGTGTGCTCAAGACCAGCATCTCACTTCAAGAAGCTCGGTTTGTATCCAGATTACGGAAGCGGTTACATGAGTCATTGGGAACGAGGTTGATTCGCGGCTCGGTGTATCACCCTCAACGGATGGACGAGATAGAGGGAAGCAACCAATATCCGGAAGATATGCTTCGAGCTTATATCTTGACAAACAACCGAGATTTGGAAGGATGCCTACCGTTAGCAGAATTCTCATACAACAACAGCTAACGGGAAAGTGCCGAAATGTCACCATTCCAGGCTCTATACGGTCATGGCTGTCACACACCGTTAGATTGATTATAACGGGAAGTGAGAATAATATCTCGACCGAATCTAGTAAAAGATGTCGAGGAGCAAGTAAGCCTTATTCGGTAGAACCTCAAGAGAGCTAAATTTTGACAAATCGGTTCTACGGACAAGAGACGTTGAGAGTTGACATTGGATATAGGAGATTAAGTCTATCTTTGAGTCTCTCATACCAAAGGTGTCCGACGATCCGGAATCAAAGGGAAGTTAGCTCCACGATATATCGAATCCCTCCTAATTCCAGAAAGGGGTGGATTAGTTGCATATCGTTGGGAGTTACCAGCACACTTATCAAGAATTCACAATGTGCTCCACCGAAGAAGTGTACGAAAGCACCGGTAGACATACCGACAGCGACACATGTGGAACACTTACGAGCATGCTCGAACATTCGATCGAGTTCTCGACACCAAGGATCGAGTGACTCGATGTCAAAACACCAAGCTCTACAAGATTCAGCAGAGCAATCACTCAGAAACTGAAAGCTACCTAGGAACAAGCGGAGTTTCTCCGATCCAATTACCGAGTTCTCTAGTACCATCGCCTAGTCGCTTCGATCGTGAATCTCGGGACGAGATTCCTGTAAGGGGAGGGCTGTAACAACCCTCACAAACAAAAGTGCATCTCATGTCATTCATGATCATGTCATCATGTTGCATTTTTAAAACTATTTCATTTGGTGTAAAAATGCACATAAAATAATGAATTTAACTTAAGTCAAATTAAGATCTTAAAAAGACAAATTAAATACAAGTAAATTTTGGAGTTTAACATTTTCTGTTGATTAAACATAAAAATAAAAGATTTATGGAGATTATACGAAATTATTTCATTTTGTAAAAAGGTCTACAAGAAATAATAAAAATTTCTCTTTTTATTTTCAACTTGAATTTTTAATCCAAAATTTAATTGGAATTTGAACTCCGGCCAATAAGGAAAAAGATTCAAAACGTTTTCATTTCCATCCCTGTTTTTTCGCATAATTTTTCGAGCCTTGGAGGTATGCTTTTCAATTAATTAAGAACGTAGGGGGCTTTTTGCAAAAATCACAAATTAAGCCAGGAGCCAATTTCTTCTTCTTCTTCTCTCCCCGAACCGACCCTTGCCGCACCGCCTCACCGCCGCTCCACCCCGGCAGCTCCTGGTTGCGCGTCCAGCTCTGTCCGGTGCCACGCAGGCACCCTCCGACGCCACCTCAACTCTCTTCGCCGGGATAAAAACCGAGCCGAGTTTCTTTTCTTCTTTCCTTCGCACCCGAGTTCCGTCGGCCGTCCGCCTCTCTGTTCCCTGCCGGCCGGCCACCTCGAACCCTCCCCACATGAGCCACCACCCCCGGCTGATGCGCCGTCCTCTCCTAAACCTCACCACCGCCATCCAATCGAGTTCTCCCGCCCTAGCACCCGAGATCGAGACGTTTTTCTACTCGGAGGTCACCACCGGCGGTCATGGCTATTTCTCCAAAATTACTTCGCTTTGGTGAACCGTTCCACCCAACTCCGGGTTCCCTACGTGCGCAAGAAGGCACTACTTCATCTCCCGAGCTCACGTGGAGAATAACCACCGGACCACCGGCAAATTCGTCGATTATTTCCGGGTCCGAACCGCACCCGCAACCACCTCGGCCGGTGCGCCGCATCTTCCGGCCTTCCTCGTCGTCAACGGGCTCGGTGCCGGTGTTCGCCATGACCCCTGAAGCTCTAGCAAGAATCGGTTTGCAATTTGGTCAACCCGGATGAGCGCTAGACGCCGACGAACCTCTCCTCCGGCCACCGCTCGCCGTAGGCATGTCTCCGGTCATCTTCCGGTGAAGCGGACCCCACCACCGGGATCTCCACGTCGCCGGAGCCTCCGGAGCCCTTCCCGTGTTGCCTTGCCATTTTCGCGCTCCTCCGGCGACCCGCCGTCGCCGTCCGGCCACCACCTGCCATGGCCGGCCAGGATAAACTCGAAGCTGGGCCGCGCGCAGCATGGGCCGTTTGGCCCATGGCCAACCGGTTTGGCCCAAGTGAGCTTCCCTGTTCCCTTTAAATTTTATTCAATTTCAGATTTTATTCAAACTTCAAAAATTCATAGCAAATTCCACAAAAATCAGAAAAATACCAAACAAAGTGCATTAGATCCATAAAATTATTTTCTATTTGATTATGTATTCAAATACCTATTTTGAGAAATTATAATTTCATAGTTTAATTAATTCCCTTTCCTTTAATTAAAAAACTCCATTATTTTATGCTAATCATTAATTGTTTTTCAAAAATAAATTTCTTTAAAAATTAGAGATGCTGCAGACGAAAGTGTTTGTGAAAACTGTTTTCCAAAATTGAACATAAACACCGTCATTTCATGTGATCCCGAGTTTAATACTGTAGGTGTTAATACCTATCGGTGATTAACTAATAGTAATTATTTGTTAATTAATAAGCATGAGTATTTGTGAATTAATAAACAAGATCAATTGTTAAATTAATGACCAGGATTAAGTATTAATTAACGTACGGGATTAGCTGTTAGCTGGTTAGTGTTAGTTACAGAACATAATGAATCGGTAATTGTTGGTTAATGAACGTAGTTAAGGAAAACCCTTGCATAATCATATCATGTACCTTCATGCATGCATGGTTGTAATTCGCGGCGCATTGTTGGTCGACCTAGGGTAAGGCGTGATCGAGATTCCGTCCATGGTCGAGACAAGAGACGGGAACGTCGAAGTCGACCAACACATCGAGGAAGCTAACCCAGAGCTCGAATCAAGGCAAGCCCGGTGCATCCCACCTATGCTTTTAAAGTCTTTTCTTTTATCACGGTAATGAGTCATGATTGTGCATTAAGTTATAGGAGTTGCTTGATACCCTAGATGCATGAGATAGGTTTCCATTTGTTTATGCTATCTTGAGTACGGGTAGCTCGATCGAGTTCGATAACCGCTAAGCTTATGTCTTAGGGCATCGGTAGAAGTCGAGTGGTGGTGACACTACTCGCGAGACATAGGGTAATGGCTGGTTTATTATTGCTAAGAATAATGATAAGAGAAAGATGAGAATGGAAGTGAAGATGTTAATAACACCGAGACCGGACGGGCCCCGTAGGAGAAAGGGCAAGACGGATATGAGGTCTTGCAAGGTGGTAGCCCCGTCCGAGTCGGTCGGGGACCGTACCGTTGTCGGCTTAGTTGAACAAGTTTGAACGTACCGTACTACATGCTTGGTATCATGGGCCCGACAAGGCTGATGTACCCTATCGCCCCGAGAGATGTAGCGTAGCCAACTCTCTTTTCTGGCTGTTAGTGAGAGGATAGTCTCACGGGAGGGATATGGGTTGACCACGAGGGAAGTCGTGGCTTCGCCATACTCCCGGGGAGTTGGAAATGGCTAGTCTGGCTGTCGAGTGCTAGCGGGAAAGGTTGTCGGATACGATCGAGTGTGATGCGTATACGTCGTGTAGTCGGGTTTTGCCGGTGGTATAAATCGATTCGAATCGCTGTCCCTCGCAGTAATGAGTACCGCTTGTTTAGCTCGTCACATCGTAGTAATCAACTGAAAGATGAGGATGAGAGATGGAAGGAATAATGATCTATTACGATCTTTTGTTGCAAACTTGATTGCGATAGTTGTAGACTCGCAAAACCTTGTTCTCTATTGAACCTAACACGAGCTAAAACTTGAAAGTAAGGATCAACCATTAGTGCTGTTTTGGCAAGAGAGTCAACTCCACGACCGAGAAAGCCTTTGCATACTAGGCGTCGGCCTTAGCGTGCCTGTTGACGGGTCGGTCTTGCTGAGTATTAGAATACTCAAGGTTTGTTCGTTATGTTTTTCGGGACCGAGTCGTGCTTGCACGGCTCGTCACGGTAGTGGTCCGGAAGAGGAGCCGTGTTCGAGGTTGGTTCCCTCAAGTGGGAACAGATCCCGACGTCCTGAGCGAGGAGTATCGTGATGTACGACGGGCTCGGTACATCACGCTAGTGGTCTTTGTTGTAAAGTACAAGTTTCCGCTGCAAGACTCGTAGGTTGTTAAACTTCATTAATGTATTATGCTTCACGTTGTACAATGTTTGTATTTCGAAAACCTGGTTGTATTATACCATGATGTATATACTACGGCTTGTATGAGATGATGTTTACTGTTGTAACTCGCTTCGTCGAGTGTCCCTCTGTACCGATTCCTGGGTGTCCCGGAGGGGATGTTACGAGATATTTCTATCCCGTGCCTCAACGATCGACAATGGATATTTATCTTCCCACTTTGTACTTGATCAGCACTCTATCTAGTTTTTCGAATGTCGGATCCTCTCCAAGACCTGCCCACGTATATTTGCGGCTAGACATACTAATCTCTACGAGGTCCGGGGATTCTATCACCGAGTTGAATAGATTTGGCCATTTAGAGTCAAAATTATCACGTACTCTTTTCATCCGGGTGTCTCATGATGTTGAAATCTCCCCCAATAATATAGGGTTGTATTTCACGAGAACACACATTGGCCATTTCTATTAAGAAAGCTTCTTTCTCAAGCTGTTGAGCAGGACCATACACCACAAAAACCGAAAACTTGAAGCCATCTGATTTGTTTCTTAGGAGGAATTTTACATATAAACCCCCTCATCGATGGCTCCAATATCAAAGTATTCCGGGTCAGCACCTAGTAGAATGCCCCGGATCTACCATGTGGGGCCATGCTGTGCCAAATAAAATCTCGGCCACCACGAAGTTTTTAAGGGTCTCATACGTGAAATTATCACGACTCGTCTCCGAGAGAGCTATAAAGTTAATCTGCTCCTCTTTTGATAAATCAGCTAGGTAATGATGTTTAGCCAAGTCTCCCAGGACCTCTGCTATTCCAAAAACTTTTTTCATTGGAGACAAAGTTTGGATGGGGTCTTCGGTTTCTTTGGAGGTCGGCCTTTTTGCATCTTATTGGCGAGTTAAGCTTTTTCTTTCTTGGAACGAGGGGTGAGATCACTTAATATGTAATCCAATTCCCGATCCTGCAAATCCTTTGATTCATTTCCACAAAAGTGGTTGAGGATCACATCTAGTCTTTCCTCCCCATCCTCATCACTATAATCCGCGACTTGGAGGTATTACTTTTACACTTTTTCATTTTTTTATTGGTTTTCTTCTTTGTTGACATGACTAGCCTATCAATTTCTATGTTTTTGATAGCTACGATGGAGGACACTAACATCATTAAAATTGATAGGCTACATTTTTCTCTGCGTGTCAATTTCTCTCGCGTGTTGGGGACCTAAGTGATCACCTTGCTTCCATTAGAAGCCATTTTTGCATCTTTATTTCTTGATTACGGGAGAAGTCCACAGAACACGGTGAATAAGGTCAAAGGCACGACTCACATGCGAGGAACAAGACAAAAAATGAAGTATAACATGATGAACTAAGCGGCATGCATGACAAAGGTGCTTATCGGATGTCCGAGTACAAGAGAGATCGCACTACGGCGGAGTCGAGCCAAAACGTCACGGCCTAAATGCCCGAGCCGGCGGTGTCAAGTCGTGGAAGAAGATGAAGTGGCAAAAGCTGCCGACGAAGATGAAAGTGTCGATGAAACAATAGAAGCCGGGAAGACGGATGATGTAAAGGGGTCCTGGCTCTCACATCGGTAGAGAGGATGCGGGAAGCCGAATCCTTCGTAGTAAGATCGAGAAGAGTCAAATTCAACGGTACAAGAATTGCCGGCGAGTAAATTTTTGAATGGAAAGAAGGTTGTGAACCATATGAGGAGCAACAAGAACATTAGAAAGCCGAAAATGACTAGGAGCGGTGCGCACTGAGTGACGAGGAAGACAAGAGCCATTGCCAACAATGACAACGAGAAGAGCGGGAAGGGTGGGGAGGGTGGGCGTGAGAAAGTATACCGGCATACGGTGTGGTGTGGTACGAGGCACCCGAGTCGGCGATCCACTCCACCGACGGTGTCGGCTACATGGTGTTGAAGGAGGCGGAGCTAGCGTCGTCCGGTCCCATCCTCCGGAGCCACATCGGAGGCTGGCTGGGCTGAGCCGGTGGCATCCACCCACCTTGTGGAGTCCATTTCAACGGGGAGCAGGGCTAGTAAACATGGCCATGGGATGGTGTGGAGGACGAGCCCCGCCTCCCCGAGTTTGGAACGACCACATCGAGATATGACCCGACCTTGGGTTCTTTGAAGGATGGCCGAGGCGGTACCTCGGGACCAGGAGTCGCCGCAAGAGTGTCGCGATTGCCCCCATGGCCCCCACCGGCCCCACCACCACGCCCACCACGACGGCGTGCGCACGACCCTCCCCACCCCCGCTTGGCACGGGGGAGGAGTCGCAAGAGCGATGGCGAGGCGGGGCTACGGGAGGTGGTGGAGTAGTCACAAGAGTGGTGGACGAGGATGACGAGGCGGGCATGAGGCTTCGGGTGATCTCATCGAGGCGGAGGTCGAGCCTTCACTGCTTGGAAGTCGGGGAAGGGTCGTTCGTCGAGGATCCATGTCTTGAGGAGGTCATAGTTGCTATTGAGACCCCACAAGACCTGGAGCACCGATGTTCGTCACTCATATGCCATGCCCTTCACCTTGCGGTACTCACCAACGGAAAGGTCCCCCATGCTCGAAGGTGCGGAACGGCGCGTCCGGGCGAAGAGCACCGGCCTCGGCATTGCCTAGGAACTAGCCCTCGAGAGCCGGCCGGGCACTGGCGTGCGGTGTCGCCTTGAGTCGGATGAGGTCCTGGAGCTCGGGGGCGATAGTCCCAAAGAGCCGGGACACCATGATGTTGTCGAGATGCAACCATATCTGTCTCGGGCCGGAACGGGGGTGTCGGTGAGGACGTGGTTGTCGAGGGCATAGCGGTGGAGGGTGAGGAGGACCTTGTCACGCCAACGGTTGTAGGAGGTAGACGTGGGGTCGGGGACGACCATGACGAGAGCTCGGATTTCTAGAGGTGGAGGCTGGGCGACCATCGGATCGCGCGCGTCGAGGCCGGGACGGGGACCGTAGGTCGGAGGCGGGTATGAGGAGCATGCGGTGCTCCGTCTCGGCAACCCGACGGGCGAGGTCATCCGCCGCAATGCGCTCGCGCTCCGGGGCGAGGGCAGCTACGCGGACCCACTCCTGAGCCGCCAAAGCCTCGGTCTTCGCCTCCTGGAAAACAACGAGCAAGGTCGTCGTGCGCCGAAGCGGCCCGCTTGGATATGATCGGTGGGCCCGTGGCGGCGATGGGGTCCGGGGACATGCCCAAGCCGGTGTAGGTGAAGTACGACGGCACGCCCATCCATGCGAATATGGAGGAGGCGATAGCGGCGGGACCCACACCGTGCCGGGCCCGTGGCGACGGGGGTAGTGGACCTGGCCGGGGTAGGGGCGGGGACGGTGTCCGACGGCCGGGGACGGGGCCCACGGGCTAGGCGGTTAGGGTGGGGCCCAAGGGCCCGATGTCCGAGGACGGGGCCCATGTAGCAGCCGGGACTAGGCCCGACGGCCGGGGCGGCGGCTCGTGCGCCTGAGCTGCGGTGATCGGATCGGCGGTGCGCGCGGCGGCGGCGGATTTGTGACCGGTTGTGGCCGGATGCGCGGCGCGGCGATCGTGAGGGTGGCGGCGTAGGAGGGTGAGGGAAGGGAAGGGAAGGAGGAGGGGTGGGGAGGCTCACCGGCGGCGGGCCATGGGCGAGGTAGCGGCGACGGCTACGATAAAGGGGTAGGGGGAGAGAGAGGATGGCTCTAATGCCATGTTTGATTAGGGGAAAAAAATATGTTGTCTCTATTTCCCAAACCCTAGAAACATGGGCCAAATATGGGCCTCTTACATGGGCCTAATATACATGGGTTATCTATAAACCAACATAACTTAATAGTCCAAAATATTTAAAAGCTGAAAAACATGATCCAGCTAAGAAGGATACGATTCTTCATCGGTAGTGCCACTATCCGCCGCTCACCCCTACATAATGTCCAAACATATGAATTGAATTCTAGCCAATCACTAAGAACATGACATCCTCAACCGCCTCAAATTCCACCTCGAGATGGCACATCTCAGCCAATTTCGGGTTCAAACTGCAAAGCTTGATGGGTAAGCACCGCCCTTGTCTCGGCATCTCAATTGCCAAGTGTAGCCTATGAATAACAAATTAGACATTTGCTCGGTGTTGATGCATAGAAAAAAGCGGTCCGACCATGATGACACCTCCATTAAATTCATGCAGCACATGGATGAACTGGACCGTATTGTTCGTAGTAGATGCTAGAAAGTAACGAAATGAAGGAACCCAAACCAGGCAAATGCGAAGGCGTCCATGAGACACCTCGTAGCGGTGGGTATAGGGCTTCCCTGGCTCCACTTCCACCCCTGCATCCACAAATCACGCCACATATATAGCAACATTAGCAACAGAAACAGGACAAGATGAAATCAGACAGAAGTTGGTCACCCTAGAAGGCCATATGGATGAATCGAGAGGGATCGAACGGGAGACAAAACGAAGAAGCAGAGCTCGCGGCACCTACATCTACATCCCATGCCCAGAAACAGCAGAGTTAGGTCATCATTTCTATCGTCAGAGAGAAAACGTGCTCGATGGAGCAGAAGCAAGCGGGTGGCCGAAGGAGGAATTTTAGTGCTCTAGTAGAAGGCGGACCTTTGCGTAAGGATCTGGGGAAGGAAGGGTCTCCGCAGAGGCGCCAGACATGCCGCCGCTGGCCTCGTCCTCGTCCCGCTCTGGAAAAAGGAGGGCGGGGAGTGTGAAAAAAAGTTTTTTTTTTAAAAAAAAACCTGTTGGTTCCCGCGTTCCCTTGTCGGTTTCATGGGCTATCAGTGACTGATCAACAGCCGGCCTGACCCATCTTCACTGAAGCGGATAATTTGCCTTCTAGGCCCATACAATGGTCTAGATGTAAAATGTTCATATATTGCTTTAGTGGATAGTAGACCCTCTCTCCGAGAAAATCGCAAAAAATATGAACTTCTCTCAGAGGTTCCTAAGGAAGGATGACGCGACAGACCATCGCCCAGTACTGCTCCATTTTTTAAATATTGACGTTCAGACAGGAATCACTAGTTCACTTTTAATGCATTTTCTTTGTCTGAAAGGTTAACAAATCCAAAATAGAGGAGTACATATATAGCAGGTATAGGAGTATATGTTTCCCGTGTAATGTAAAAATTGGTAAAGCGATTTCCAGTACTCTAAAAGTGGAATATGTCTGAGAAGGCTGGTTTGTAATGTTTGGATTTATTCCTCGCAAAAAAAAAAAAAATGTTTGGATTCGTTATAGCATATTTAATCGATGTACCATCAAATTCAATCGCACAATGCTTCGTTGTCTCTGAAATTTTGTAAATTATAATTACTAAAGACATTTGACTGAATGCACAGGTTGTTCGAACTGCAGTTATACATTGCCATATGTCAGCTTCTCCACTAATGCTATCATGACTACCAGGAAAGAAATAGAAAGAAAACAAACCAACATGTCACGTTTTTTCGGCCTTCACATAGGACAATCCCTATTTTGCGAGGCACACAAAAACAATTATCACATCTCAATCAGCAAAGTCAACAGAAGCAACCAAAATTCAGGGCTGCTTGAATTCCGTGATGCACCGGTTGCATGTGATAGATATATACTATCTATGCTTTTTCTAAAGATGTTGCATATAAAAATATTCTCTTCCAATGAATATGACTTGCGCCATGAAATGATGTGTTATATCTACCAATATATTGTAATGTTGAGCAACCTAGCCAAATCATACTAATTAGTTTTTAAAAAACTATAAGCATTTGACCAACACAGGTATATCTAAAAATTTATAGACCTGACTTGGAGTGGTGGTAATGACCTTTATAATTTCAAGTCCTTCTCAACAAAAGGAGAAATATGTATTTTTGTGTGGTTGATGAAGATTTTAATTAGCGTTTTTAGGTTCTAGTGCCGGCCATCTACGTTTGGTGACACTAAGGGACAGCTGATAGTATTCTCTAATTATATTTCACTGTCACACGTACGGGCAGTAGGGCCTTCCTTGATTGGACAATAAGCTGCAAAATTCTAACTTGACAAGCGAACACAAGAGATTCTTTTGAAGGATACGTATTGGTGTACGATTACATAATTATGAAAGTCTCTAACCTTGATACATTGTATGCTGTAGCATGCATGAGCATGAAAGTCTACCTTTCTTTCCCTTCGACCGTTATAACCAATAGCCTGATAAAGGCCAAGTAGCTAGAGTTGATATGTTAGTAATTGATTAAGGTTGGTGATCAAACTGACAAAAATCTTGGACAAACTAAAAGCAGGAGAATGCTTCACAGCTTTATTCAGTTTCCAATATGTTATACTCAATCCTTGGGTAGTTGTCATGTGACCTTCTAGAGTTTAGGAGAGTGTTTGGTAGGGTTTATTGCCCCGTTTCTCCAGCATATCCTATGTGCATGTCAAACAGTTTGGAAAAAGGTCCATTTTCATTTTTGTACTAGGATAATAAGTTGTTTTTTCCAAGTTAAAAAGTACAGTATCATTTTGGGATCATCCAATAGCGCAGTTGTTTGGATATGGGGATTGGACAGCCAGATAATCCAGAATAAGCCAGACATGTTACTTTGATAGATAATGTAAAGTTGGTTCTTTTACATAAACATAATTGTGTGTGTGTGTGTTTGTGGTGAGACAGAGCTAAGGTAACACAAGATAAAAGGTATGCAAAAATTATAATAAAACATGTGACGTAAAACTTGAGATGGAATAAAATATGGTATCATGTTCATAAATGAATAGTTGCAAATTTGAGCTGATTACCTTTTATTTTCATTGCATCCTACACTAATATTTGTTGCACTTCAACAATTTCACAATACATGAGACACCATACATCATATGTCCAAATTTTCATAACAATTTTGTTGTTCTTTGTGGTCATTACTCTGCCTTACTTTCAGAAACCATCACGCTAAATAAACTGTTAAATATAGGTTAAATCTAAATCATGCTAACAAAAGAAAAAAGGTTTTAGTGGGGAATTTGTTAGTAACTAAAATGCAGGACCTGGGTGAAAACTTTGGGCATGGCTTTTTATTATCATTTTTCCATAGTTTCAGTTGTAACTAATATTTTTGTGCACTTGTCTTTTCTATTTTTGGAATAACTAAATAAACCTGTAGATGAAAATTATCGATGCATATCGTCAATAGTTAATTACATAAACTACCCCATAAATCACATGGAGTTTGAGATTCCCACCTATAAATATTTTTGTTGCAAATAGCCACCCCTCGTGCATTCTGTTGCAAAAACCACCCCGGTTTGCACATGTTTAATTGTTTCATATGTTTACACCGATATAAATTCAGAAAAAGCAAAGTTAACTGAATTTAATATTGTTAAAGTGGTTAAATGAATATAATTCACCTTTGTTTCATTAAAATTTGAATTCAAATTAGACTTATTGCTCAAACTAAATTTAAATTGATATTTTTTTGTTACATACTCTTTAAAATTATGAAA
>JAUNZO010004264.1:0-27578 GCA_031894775.1 Chloris gayana | reverse complement strand
GTTAAGGCCCATATTGGCCCATACTTATGTCTATATAGACTAACCTCTCAGCCTAATGGCTGATTATCTACTCTAATCCGAGGTTAGTAACATGGTAACAGAGCAGGTTAGGGTTAGGGCTAATGAAATTTGTTAATCCACCCACCCGCCCGATCCGTTTTCCGGCCGCAGTCGCGGCCATCCATCTGAGCCGCCGTCGCGGCTCCATCTCAGGTCGCTGTCGCGGCCTACATCTGCGCCGCCGCCGCCGCGGCTTCATCTGCGCCGCCGTCCAAGCCGCCGGCGCGGCTGTCGTCCCAGCCGCAGTCGCGGCTTCACATCAGGCCGCCGTTGCGGCTCGATTAGTCACCGTCGCGGCTCGATTGGCCGCTATTGCGTCTCCATCTTCGCCGTCTTCACAGCAAATCCAGAGCCGAGTGGCTTCTGTCCTGATTCCCTTCCTCAAATCGAGGATTGTTACTGCAAGTTTGGTAACTGCTCCCTGCTGCTACTTTGTGTTTCATCTGTTGCTGCTGCTGTTTGTCTATCAGTCCATTCATAATGTCTCAACCATCTGCAATTGCTATCAACATCACCCTAGAGGGTCCTCTGAATTATTTCATGGGCATTGAGGTGACCCATTCAGCAAAGGGCTATTATCTTTCTCAGTCCAAGTATATACAAGATCTTATAGCTCGATCTGGTATCACTGATGATCAGACAGCTGCCACTCCTATGGAACTTAACTTGCAGTTTCGACGTGATCATCTTGTTGGCAGTCTGGTTTATCTCACTGTCACAAGGCCGGATCTTGCACATGCTGTCCATATTTTGAGTCAATTTGTGAGTGCTCCAACCTCAGTTCACTATGGCCATCTTCTTCGTATGCTGAGGTACTTAAGGGGCACCTCTTCTCGTGGGCTTGTTGTATGCTCACAATAGTTCCCCTCAGCTTCATGCATATTCAGATGCTACTTGGGCAAGTGATCCCATCGAACGACGTTCTGTCACCGGCTATTGTGTTCTTCTTGGTTCTTCTCCTATTGCATGGAAGACCAAGAAGCAAACTGCTATTTCAAGATCTAGTACAGAGGCAGAACTTAGAGCACTTGCCTCCACTACAGCTGAGATTATCTGGCTTAGATGGCTATTAGCTGAATTTGGTATTATTTGTGATTCTCCAACACCAGTCCTCTGTGATAACACTGGTGCCATCCAAATTGCTCAAGAACCTGTCAAGCATATCCAAGCTAAACACATTGGTGTTGATGTTGCCTTTACACGCTCTCGTTGCACTCAGAAGACAATTGACCTTCAGTATGTGCCATCAGAATTACAAGTTGCAGATTTCTTCACTAAAGCACAAGCTCAAGAGCAGCATCGACTTCATCTGCTCAAACTCAACGCTTCAGATCCGCCTTGAGTTTGAGGAGAGAGGGGGGGGGTGTTAAGGCCCATATTGTCCAGGCCCATATTGGCCCATACTTATGTCTATATAGACTAACCTCTCAGCCTAATGGCTGATTATCTACTCTAATCCGAGGTTAGTAACAGTTAGTAACATTATCTACCCTCATCAAGAAGATCTTTAACAGCTTTTTTAAAAAGTTAATGATGCCACCAAATATGATACACTTTGCCTCCCAATTATTGATATATTTAATCTAAAGGCATGTTGAACATAGTTTTTGCTTTACCATTTCCCTGGATGATAACATGGTGTACCCCCTAAATTTCTCTTGTTTTGATAAAGAACTCCAACTAGTCCACTAAAGTATAATTTAGAGAGAGGCTACGTTATCTGTTTTGTCGTGAAAGTAAACATATAAGGGGACAAGGATGTTTTTTAGTTACTTATCACTTTTTCTCAGTTAAACATGTTTTTTTATTAATTTCTTAGGAACATTTTGTTTTCTTTCTATTGGAGCAGGTCATCATTCTGGCAAGAGAATCAGGTCTCAAGCTTGAACTCTCCGATATTCCTGTGAAGAGCCTTGTGCCGGAGCCACTTGCTGTAGGTTTATCATCTTGTTCGAAGGCATGCCTCACATTTCACACATTCTGATTTGTTTGAGTGTTTGGTTATGCAGTCATGCTCCTCCGCAGATGAATTCATGCAGAAGCTCCCATCCTTTGATCAGGAGTGGGCCAAGCAACGAAGTGATGCTGAGGCTTCAGGCGAAGTGAGTTGATATGCTGAATAATGCTTTAATTCCCATATCACCTGCAAATCTGCCACATTTCTACCAGGACTTGACCATTGCACCGTGTGAAGGCTGAGATAGAAACTGTCGTGTGATGTCTTGTCTTGCATTATTGATTTTTACCTGTAAATATTTCCAAAATTCTTGACTACATAGTGACTGAGCCATTTTTAACCTGAAGGTCCTGCGATATGTTGGGGTTGTGGACGTGGTGAACAAGAAGGGACAAGTAGAGCTGCGGCGGTATAAGAGGGACCACCCGTTCGCACAGCTATCTGGCTCCGACAACATCATCGCATTCACCACCTCGAGATACAAGGAGCAGCCGTTGATCGTGCGCGGACCAGGTGCAGGCGCAGAGGTGACGGCTGGAGGCGTCTTCTGTGACATCTTGCGGCTGGCATCTTACTTGGGTGCCCCCTCATGAGTTTGCTGAGTCCAGTGGCAAGTTTGAGGCAGATGGACCTGTCTGGTACCTTCTTTACTTGAATATTGGTCATGGATCGTTCTGAATAAGTGCTAGAAAATAAGTCTATTCTAGATAGGGAGAGCGGGATTTATAATGAACGATTAGGTGTGTTTTGGCCACAGGATCCAGAATTTGTATTTAATTGAGATGAATAATGCAAACTTAGTGAGTTCTCTAGCCACTTTCGTCTCTGCATGGCTCGCAATGTCAAGGGTTTAAGGCCAAAAAAAAAAACCCCCCATGGCATGCCAAAAAACTCAAGCTGCAAATCTTACTTTGCGCATGATGTGCAAAAAGACTTTTATCAATCTGAAGAGCTTTGACGACAAACCAAAATATAGAAAAAAAAATGTAAAGACTTAATAACCTGGTGACTAAGGTGTCAGAGAGATCAACCTCTATGATCACACAATAAGTTCTGTCCCAGAAAAATTGCTTGACCGGATCACAGTACAAAGGAAACAAAATGTGAGAGCAAGAAAAGGTCAAGTTGTAAAGTGACAGAAAATTCACTTTTCACCGACATAGTGATATTAAAAATTACTAGTACTGGACAATATCAGCTACTTGAGGCAGATGGGGCATGGATCGTTCTGAATAATTGCTAGAAAATTAACTGAGGAATTTTCAGGCACATCTCCGACTGATATATTGCTACAGCTGCAAAATAAATACGATCCACATTTCAATGAGTTGGTTACTCAGATTTTAGGTAATCATGGTCAACCACAAAAACAACTAGAGGTAATATTAAACATTTTTTGTCACCTTTAATATAAGAAAAAACAAAATTCTAAACATTCACAAGATTACACACAAACTTTGGTTAAATCAGATCACTGATGGAAGCATTTGTAGCAATCCTGTGCGAAACATTCCGTTGCGTGAAAAGTTTTGTAGTCTTTAAGGGTACAAAATTTGAGAGTACCATCATCTGTAGCTAAAAAAATCCTGTACGTCAGTTAGAGCTGTTAGTGCACAGCACATGTAGAAGACTTGGATGTAATCTTCTTCATTTCACTTTGACTAACTCAATTTCATAGATGACTGAAGAATTTTCAGGCACGTCTCCGACTGATTTGTTGCCATAGCTGCAAGAAAATACGATCCACATACAAAATGGATAAAGGTGTGTACATTGTTACATCATTGTATGAGTATAAATGAGATGTTAAATTTTAATGATGTTAAACGTGTCCTGCATAGATGGTGGAACAGTGAGCTTCCTTTTGTCCCCAACACGCATACCTACATTTAATGTCACAAAGCGAATGTCATAGTTATAAATAAGACCTGAAAAAAGACATGCAAATCAAACTGAGTTGATTACCAGAAATACCAATATCCCATCCACGAATTACTTTCCCAGCACCTTCAGCCAGTACAATATGTATTGTAAGACATTAAGAACTTAATATTAATATTTAGTTCAACAACAAGGGTGTTTGACATCATATTACCAAGCTTGAATTTGTATGGCTTTTCATTGACATTAGACTCAACCACTTGCCCATCCTTCAACATGCAACATATTTGATATAAACCTGCACAGATAAAGCAAGGTTTTTGGCATACCAAAATGTGCTGGTTGTGATTCAAAAACAAACAAAAAAGTATATCTTGGATGTGAAACCATGTATGATCAAACAACCGCCTATAATATTTATCGGTACAAATCTAAAATCCAAATGCTAAACAGCCAATAGATGATCATAGAAAAGCCATGGAAATTTACCAAAACATATATATGAAATGTGCAATCAAAACATGCTAAAACCTAAGTGATCACCTTGATTCCATCGAAGCCATTTTTGCATCTTTATTTCTTGATTACGGGAGAAGTCCACGGATCACGGTGAATAAGGTCAAAGGCACGACTCACATGCGAGGAAGAAGACGAAAAATGAAGTCTAACATGACGACCTAACCGGCACGCATGACAAAGGTGCTCATTAGATGTCCTAATACAAGAGAGATCTGCACTAAGGCGTAGTCGAGCCAAAACGTCACGGCCTGGATGCCCAAGCAGGCAGTGCCAAGTCGTGGAAGAAGATGAAGTGGCAAAAGTTGCTGACGAAGATGAATGTGTCGATGAAACAGCAGAAGCAGGAAGACGGATGATGTAAAGGGGTCCTGGCTCTCACATTGGAAGAGAGGATGTCGAGAAGCCGAAATCCTTCGTAGTAAGACCGGAAAAGTCAAATTCAACGGTACAAGAATTGTCAGCAGTAAATTTTCGAATGGAAAGAAGGTTGTGAACCATATGAAGAGCAACAAGAACATTAGAAAGCCGAAAATGACTAGGAACAAGTGCCCACAGAGGTGACAAGAAGACAAGAGCCATTGCCAACCATGACAATGGAAGAGCAGGATGGGTGGGGAGGGTGGGCGTGAGAAAGTATACCAGCATCCGACGTGGTGTGGTACGAGGCACTCGAGTCGGCGATCCACTCTATCGACGGTGTCAACCGCATGGTGCTTGAAGGAGGCTGGCTGGGCTGAGCCGGTGGCATCCACCCACCTGGTGGAGCCCACTACACCGGCGGGGGGGGAGCAGGGCCGGCGAACATGGCCATGGGATGGTGTGGAGGACGAGCCCCGCCTCCCCGAGTCCGGAACGACCACATCAAGATATGACCTGACCATGGGTTGCTCGAAGGATGGCCGAGCAGTACCTCCGGGAGTAGGAGTCGCTATAGGAGTGCCACGGTTGCCCCCATGGCCCCCACCGGACCCACCACCCCACCCACCACGACGACGTCCGCCATGACCCTCCCCATCCCCGCTTGGCCTCGGGGGAGGAGTCTCAAGAGAGTGGCAAGCGGGGCCATGGGAGGTGGTGGAGTAGTCACAAGAGCGGTGGACGAGGATGACGAGGCAGGCATGAGGCCTCGGGTGGTCTCATTGAGGCGGAGGTCATCCTTCATTTGCTGGAAGTCGGAGAAGGGTCGTTGATGAGGGATCCATGTCCCGAGGAGGTCCTAGTTGTTGTTGAGACCCCACAAGACCTGGAGCACCAGTATTCTGTCACTCATCGGGCAGCCGAGGTCACGGAGAGCATCTGCCATGCCCTTTATCTTCTTGCAGTACTCACCAACGGAAAGGTCCCCCCCCCCGCTCGAAGGTGCGGAACGACGCGTCCGGGCGAAGAGCACGACCTCGACGTTGCCTAGGAACCAACCCTCGAGAGCCATCCAGGCATGGCGCACGGTGTTGCCTTGAGTCCAGATGAGCTCCCGGAGCTGCGGGGAGATAGTCCCAAAGAGTTAGAACGCCACAATGTTGTCGAGGTGCAGCCGGATCTTGTCCCGAGCCGGAACGGGGGTGTCGGTGAGGACGTTGTCGTCGAGGGCATAGCGGCGGAGGGCGAGGAGGACCTGGTCATGCCGGCGGTTGTAGGAGGTAGACGTGGGGTCGAGGACGATGGTGACGAGAGCTCGGAGGTTCCGGAGGTGGAGCCGGGTGACCATCGGATCGCGCGTGTCGAGGCGGGGATAGGGACCGTAGGTCGGAGGCGAGCGTGAGGAGCATGCGGTGCTTCGTCTCGAGCAACCCGACGGGCGAGGTCATTTGTTGCAATGCGCTCGCGCTCCGGGCGAGGGCAGCTACACGAACCCACTCGTGAGCCGCCAAAGCCTCGGCCCTCGCCTCCTGGAGAACAACGAGCAAGGTCATCGTCCGCCGAGCGGCCCGCTTGGAGATGATCGGTGGGCCCGTGGTGGCGACGAGGTCCGGGGACATGCCCAAGCCGGTGTAAGTGAAGTTTGACGGCACGCCCATCCGTACGAATGTGGAGGAGGCAGCAACAAGAGGTCCCACACCCGTGCCCGGACCCATGGCAACAGGGGCGATGGATCCGGCCGGGCGAGGACAGGGCGGTGTCCGGTAGCAAGGACAAAGCCCACGGGCTAGGTGGCCGGGGTGGAGCACAAGGGCCCGGCGACTAGGGCGGGGCCCATGTAGCAGCCGGGGCTGGGCCCGACGGCCATGGCGGCAGCTCGCGCGTGCGCTGCGACGACCGGATCAACGGTGCATGCGGTGGCGGGCGGATCCGTGACAGCTATGGCCGAATCTGCGACGGCGATGGTCGTGCCCGCGAGTGGCGGCTCCTGGCTCTTGCACGCGCGCGGCGGCCATGAGGGCAACAACGTAGGAGGGGGAGGGAAGGGAAGGGAAGGAGAGGGGTGGGGAGGCTCACCAACGGCCGGCGGCCGGCCATGGCAGAGGCAGCGGCGACGGTTACAATAAAGGGGTAGGGTGGGGGGGGGGGAGAGAATGGCTCGATGCCATGTTTGATTGGGAAAAAAAAATCTGTTGTCTCTATTTCCCAAACCCTAGAAACATGGGCCAAATATGGGCCTCTTACATGGGCTATCTATAAACCAACATAACTTAATAGTCCAAAATATTTAAAAGCTGAGAAACATGATCCAACTAAGAAGGATACGATTCGTCATCGGTAGTGCCCTGTCCGCCGCTCACCCCAACATAATGTCCAAACAAATGAATTGAACTCTAGCCAATCACCGAGAAAATGACATCCTCAACTTCCTCAAATTCAACCTCGAGATGTCACATCTCAGCCAATTTCGGGTTCAAACTGCAAAGCTTGATGGGTACATTGTTGCCAACATTACATTACAACACCGCCCTTGTCTCTGCATCTCAATTGCCAACTGTAGCCTATGAATAACAAATCAGACATTTGCTCAGTGTTGATGCATAGAGAAAGCGGTCTGATCATGATGACACCTCCATTAAATTCATGCAGCACATGGATGAACTGGACAATATTGTTTGTAGCAGATGCTAGAAAGTAACGACATGAAGGAACCCAAACCAAGCAAATGTGAAGGCGTCCATGAGACACGTCGTAGCGGTGGGTATAGGGCTTCCCTGGCTTCACTTCCACCCCTGCATCCACAAATCACGCCACATATATAGCAACACTAGCAACAGAAACAAGACAAGACGAAATCAGCCCCAGAAGGCCATATGGATGAATCGAGAGGGATTGAACAGGAGACAAAACGAAGAAGCAGAGCTCGCGGCACCTACATCTACATCACCCATGCCTAGAAATAGCAGAGTTAGGTCATCTTTTCTATCGTCAGAGAGAAAACATGCCCGATGGAGCAGGAGCAAGCGGGTGGCCGAAGGAGGAATTCTAGTGCTCCAGTAGAAGGCGGAAGACCGGGTCAGCTTGCGGCATCCTTTGCGTGAGGATCTGGGGAAGGAAGGGTCTCCGCAGAGGCGCCGAACACACCGCTGCTGGCCTCGTCGTCGTCCCGCTTTTGAAAAAGGAGGGTGGGGTCCCGCTCTGGGAAAAAGGAGGGTGGGGAGCGTCTTAAAACAAGGTTTTTTTTTTTTTTAAAAAACCTGTTGGTTCCCGCGTTCCCTTGTCGGTTTCATGGGCTATTAGTGGCTGATCAACAGCCGGCCTGACCCATCTTCACTGAAGCGGATAATTTGCCTTCTAGGCCCATACAATGGTCCAGACGTAAAATGTTCATATATTGCTTTAGTGGAAAGTAGACCCTCTCTCCAAGAAAATCGCAAAAAATATGAACTTCTCTTAGAGGTTCCTAAGGAAGGATGATGCGAGAGATCATCGCCCAATACTGCTCCATTTTTTAAATATTGACGTTCAGATAGGGATCACTAGTTCACTTTTAATTCATTTTCTTTGAAACGTCAACAAATCTAAAATAGAGGAGTACATACATATATAGAAGGTATAGGAGTATATGTTTCCCGTGTCATGTAAAAATTGGTAAAGCGATTTCCAGTACTCTAAAAGTCGAATATGTGTGAGAAGGCTGGTTCATATTATATGCCAATTTTTTATGTATATATAAGGTGGCAATGTTTGGATTCGTTATAGCATATTTAATCGATGTACCATCAAATTCAATCGCACAATGCTTTGTTGGCTCTGAAATTTTGTAAATTATAATTACTAAAGACATTTGACTGAATGCATAGGTTGTTGTTCGAACTGCAGTTGTACATTGCCATATGTCAGCTTCTCCACTAATGCTATCATGACTACCAGGAAAGAAATAGCAAGAAAACAAAGCAACATGTCACGTTTTTTCGGCCTTCACATAGGACAATCCCTATTTTGCGAGGCACACAAAAACAATTCTCACATCTCAATCAGCAAAGTCAACAGAAGCAACCAAAAATCAGGGCTGCTTGAATTCCGTGATGCACCGGTTGCATGTGATAGATATATACTACTATCTATGCGTTTTCTAAAGATGTTGCATATAAAAATATTCTCTTCCAATGAATATGACTTGCGCAATGAAATGATGTGTTATATCTACCAGTGTATTGTAATGTTGAGCAACCTAGCCAAATCATACTAATTAGTTTTTAAAAACTATAAGCATTTGACCAACACAGTGTAGATCTAAAAATTTATAGACCTGACTTGGAGTGGTGGTAATGACCTTTATAATTTCAAGTCCTTCTCAACAAAAGGAGAAATATGTATTTTTGTGTGGTTGATGAAGATTTTAATTAGCGTTTTTAGGTTCTAGTGCCGGCCATCTACGTTTGGTGACACTAAGGGACAGCTGATAGTATTCTCTAATTATATTTCACTGTCACACGTACGGGTAGTAGGGCCTTCCTTGATTGGACAATAAGCTGCAAATTTCTAACTTGACAAGTGAACACAAAAGATTCTTTTGAAGGATACGTATTGGTGTACGATTACATAATTATGAAAGTCTCTAACCTTGATACATTGTATGCTGTAGCATGCATGAGCATGAAAGTCTACCTTTCTTTCCCTTCGACCGTTATAACCAATAGCCTGATAAAAGCCAAGTAGCTAGAGTTGATATGTTAGTAATTGATTAAGGTTGGTGACCAAACTGACAAAAATCTTGGACAAACTAAAAGCAGGAGAATGCTTCACAGCTTTATTCAGTTTCCAATATGTTATACTCAATAGTTGTCATGTGACCTTCTAGAGTTTAGAAGAGTGTTTGGTAGGGTTTATTGCCCCGTTTCTCGAGCATATCCTATGTGCATGTCAAACAGTTTGGAAAAAAGTCCATTTTCATTTTTGTACTAGGATAATAAGTTGTTTTTTCCAAGTTAAAAAGTACAGTAGCATTTTGTGGATCATCTTATAGCGCAGTTGTTTGGATATGTTGATTGGACAGCCAGATAATCCAGAATAAGCCAGACAAGTTATTTTGATAGATAATGTAAAGTTGGTTCTTTTACATAAACATAATTGTGTATGTGTGTGTGTTTGTGGTGAGAGAGAGCTAAGGTAACACAACATAAAAGGTATGCAAAAATTATAATAAAAACATGTGACGTAAAACTTGAGATGGAATAAAATATGGTATCATGTGCATAAATGAATAGTTGCAAATTCGAGCTGATTACCTTTTATTTTCATTGTATCCTACACTAATATTTGTTGCACTTCAAAAATTTCACAATAGATGAGATACCATACATCATATGTCCAAATTTTCATAACAATTTTGTTGTTCTTTGTGGTCATTACTCTGCCTTACTTTCAGAAACCATCACGCTAAATAAACTGTTAAAAATAGGTTAAATCTAAATCATGCTAACAAAAGAAAAAAAGTTTTAGTGGGGAATTTGTTAGTAACTAAAATGCAAGACCTTGGTGAAAACTTTGGGCATGGCTTTTTATTATCATTTTCCATAGTTTAAGTTGTAACTAATATTTTTGTGCACTGTCTTTTCTATTTTTGGAATAACTAAATATGTGAGGACCCGAATTTCACCAAAGTGAAATCCGAACCCTTTGTACCTCTTTGCCATTCCCAGGAATGTGGCTCGCACATCCATCACAATTAAGCATCATTAAACCATATGAAAGAATAAAAACAAGGCAAGAGGGTAGAATCTCCAATAGTACATTACCATAACTCAAATATCAAATCTCATGGATACAATGTGCGTGGCACGCAGGCCATCGAGAGAACATGAATGAAACTAGCGGAAGCGTCTCACATGAAGAACGTCGGTGAGAACCAACACCCACAAGCACTCGAGTGTAGGCGAGACCGTCACTCCTCTCCGTCGGCTCCGTCGGTAGGCTCGGCGGGATCCTCCGTACCAAGCATCTAAAAACAGAGTGGAAAAGCCGTGACTACATAAAGTACTCAACAAGCCGTAACTAACTAGCAACAATGTATGCATTCTTGGATATTTCAAGGATAGGCAAGGGCTAGCACCTAAAGCAATTATCCCTCAAGTCTATGTGAAGCAAGTTTTATTATTAGTCAAATTTTATAAGTGACTTGCAGGAAACAACACAATCCCGCAAGGGTCAAATTTTATGTCCAGACACACCTCCACTGGACCACAGCTCGAAGCCGGAAGTAAAACACCTATCGGAGGGGAGAAGTAGTAAACTAATCAAGTGGATTTCTCTTGGTAGTGCCCATGGATTGAAATCCCGCTACAGTCCGGGATTTTTTCCGGCGAAACCGGACCGGGATCCCGGACTTCCCGGCCGGGATTCCGGATTGGTATAAAACCACGGTTCGGGATCCACCGGGATCCCGCACTTCCCAGTGTCCCGGTTCACACCGGAAATCCGGAATCCGTGGAAACCGGACCGATTTCCACCGGGATTTTGAACCATGGTAGTGCTCATATCCTTGGGCTAGGCTATACATATAGATTATATATCTCTGCAGGGAGTAAGCATTTGTACCCACATGAAGAGGTACTAAAACATAGGGCCACCATCGTGGCCTAAGCACAGCAACACTCACAAGATCATTCAACAAAGCATCGATCGGTAGGTGTCCGTCCCTCGGGTCCGGGATCCTCTAACCACAACACGGAAAGAAAGGTCCCGAAGGTGCGAAAGGCGTACCACGGGCCAGGTGGGATATCCTCTACTCATGGATTGAGACAAAAGCTCCAAAAACCCACTAACACTAACTCTGCACCACGGCGGGCCATCCGAGTCCTCTCGCTAAGCATCCCGATCTAGCTCGCCCATACGGGTCACGTGGTATGCTAGTAAAACCAAGAGAGGCATACGCACAAGAACCGGTCCTCAAGCTGCCGGGGCGAGTCACCAATCCCTCTCCTCAAACCACAGTCTCAATAACAACAAGTATCACCACAACAGGGCTCCATAACCCAAAGTCCCTACACAACCGTGCCCACAACAGGCACTCTCCAAATAGGGACCCTCCAAAAGTCCCCCAGACACCTAATCACCTACACTCGCCCCCGCAAGGTCCTACAGGGTATCTAGTACAGAAACTCGACACCTAAGAAGCACCTACAATTTATTTAACACAAAAACATGTGTAATCATCATGTGGAGTTCAATTAAGCAACTAAGCAATCTCTAAGCATGCGAGTAGTAACGAGTAGAACAACCTATGGCAATCGGTGGCAAGGAAGGCATGATATGGCATAGGAATATTACAAGTGCAAGTAACAGTTCATATGCATGAGTCAATTAATGCAAATTGCTAAATAGGTACAAGAGTGATCAAGGATTGCGGCTTGCCTTGGAAACGCGGATCCCAGTGCTGGGTTGGGGTACTCGTACGGCTGCTCCGGCGGAAACTCCTCAAACCGCTGCTCCGGCGGAAACTCCTCGGCACCCTCCGACACACGGATCGCGTAAAATGGGTTTGGTACGCAAATCGAGGCATTAGATAAAGGATGAAACGAACGGCGAAATTTATGCTACTAGAACGTGGCCAACAACTACACTAACGCGTAGGGCACGTCGCTACGAGTCCAATGCAACCGATCGCGTATTTTTTGATGCTCCAGGAAAAAGATATGAATTTCCAAAGGAAAAAGGATTATTGGAAATTCGGAAATTCAGAAAAAGAAAATCCAGGGAATAAGAATATTCCTCGGTCCAACACCGTTTCAGTGAACCGGGCCCACGGGCTCTTCTCTCTCCTTCCTCTCTCTGCGATCCACATGGACCATGTCCACCCGGAGTTCGGATCCCACCACCGTGGACTAGCCTAATGTGGCGGGCCCCGGGTGATGAAATGCCGACGTCACGCCGACGTCGTCGACGCCGGGCACGGGTGGCGCCGCTCTGCTCCACCGCGACTCTCGCCGGAGTTGGATCGCTCGCGCGCTACGGCTCGTCGTGGGTCAAACCACGGGCACCGAGGCGACTCCTCACGACCTCGCGCACTCGCCCATGCCGGTCCACGCGGACCGGCTCGCGACGGCTCGACGGCGGGAGCTCGCCGGAGCATCCGCGGCGGTGCGTGCACAAGGGGAAAACCCCATCACTCCACCAAATCGCACAAAAATACCACCAAACGCCGGCTTATGCACCCGCGAACAGGTCACACCCATTCCCCTCCCCGGACGGTGGCCGCAGGTCCGCCGGCGGCGAGAACCGCGACGGCGGTTAATCACGCTACGGCGAAAGCGACGAAGCAACGGCCTTTTACCCAAATTGAAGTGTGCACTAGCTCCTACGCGACTAAGAGAAGCTAGGCGACCGGAAAACGGAGCATGAGCAAGCCCCTTGCTTACACCTCGCCGGCGTCCATGGTGACGTGGCGGTGGAAACCCACAAAGAAGGGCAATTTGACCCGATTCGGAGAGAAAAGGAGGGGAAAACGGTGAACGGCTCACCAAGAAGGTCGCGCGGGGCTCGGGAAGAACGGAGGGGGCTTGACGGTGACGGGCGACGAAGATCGGCGATGGCGGTTGGCGGACGGCGCGACGACGAAGGTGGTGAGCACGTCAACTCCTGTTCCGGCTCAACCGGAGGCCAACGGACATAGGGTCGGCGCCATGGTGGATGGCACGCGTCCGGAAGGAAAGAACGAGAGGACGAGCATGGCGGGGGCTCACCGGCGACGATGAACGGAAAGGTTGAAGACGGCGACCCGAAACTTGTTGTGGCTCGCACGAGCTCTCCTTCGGCCCTCTCTACAAACCAAGCACACCGGACGATTCCTTGACGGGCGGGGATCACGCCGGCGGTGTTGGGCTCCTCCGACGACGACCCGCTTGAGGTGAAGGTGGAGAACCCGGCGGCGGAAAATCTAGGGTTTGCGCCCCGAGGCGGCACGGAAGGGTTTGGGAAGAGGGGCGGCGGCTCCGGGAGGGGTTTTGAGGGTGAAAAAGCATGGAGGGAGTGGTTGGAGTGGGGTATGGTGACCTCGGCGGCGTGGCGGCAAACGGTGGTCACGCCGCGTGTCCTGGCGCCGCGCTCGAACGGAGAAGGGAGAAAAAGGAGGAAGAAGCCCCTGTTCCGCACTGGGCTGGGCCTAGTGGGCCGCGACGGGCTGGCGAAAGGAAGTAGAGGGTTTGGGCTTCGCGAGGAAATCGGCCCACTGCGCGGGAAATTCGAATAAGACTTTTGAAAATTTTTCTTTCCTCCAAATCCTTTCCAAACTTGATTAAACTTTTCCACATTCGAATTTTTTTCTTTATTTAAACATTTGCAATACATGATTTTTGGGCTGTTACAAAATAAACCCGTAGATGAAAATTATCGATGCATGTCGCCAATAGTTAATTACATAAACCACCCCATAAATCACAAGGAGTTTGAGATTCCCACCTATAAATATTTTTGTTGCAAATACCCACCCCTTGTGCATTTTGTTGCAAAAACCACCCCGGTTTGCACATGTTTAACTGTTTCATATGTTTACACCGATATAAATTCAGAAAAAGCAAAGTTAACTGATATTAATATTATTAAAGTGGTTAAATGAATATATTTCACCTTTGTTTCATTAAAAATTTGAATTCAAATTAGACTTATTGCTCAAACTAAATTTAAATTGATATCTTTTTTGTTACATACTCTTTAAAATTATGAAAACTATTGTCGGGGAAAAGATTAACGCTGCCACGTGGCAGCGTCCGGACCTACCTAACGAGAGGGTAACACGACCACGTCATCACCGGAGGCTGGCCCACATCCGTATGGGCTGGCTAGGAAACGACCCCGGCGCCTTACTCAAGGATGTCCGCCTCGCACGACCTTGACGCCTTGGTCGAGGGGTTCCGTCCCGCACGACCTTGGCGTCTCGACCCTCGCACTCGACCTCGTGACTCGACCACCAACCGCATTTAATTCCAACCGCCCCGGCGCCCACGTGGGCTCGGCTCGGGAATCATTGGAGGGAAGCCCGAGCCCATCCCTCCCGCCGCCACCTGCTCCCGTCGGGGCACGCCGATGGGACGTCCCGTTCTCGTTGATTGGCAAGAGTTGGCGTGGACCGCAGGCTCCGGGAGGAGCCGCTGCCCGTTGACGTACGAGCGTACGATTCCCCGTCACGCCCGTCGAATAGGTGTAGCTCAAGGTCGAGCTCGAGCTACGCCCGTCTCGCGCGACCTTCCCCTGCAAGCTCGACCCGCAAAGACAACCACTCCCGTACCTCGACCGTATCCGAAGCATCATCACGCCCGACGTAAAAGGACGGGTATGGCATGTCCAAATCCAACCACTCCGCGAACAGCACCGCCCGCAGCTCCCCCGATTGCGGGACACTCCACCTTGACGCTCGTCGCTACGAGAACGACGCGACCGTCCGATCAACCCCGACGGAACGTACGACAAGGAGGCTGATTGGATAACGCCGAAGCTCGACCATCCCTCTCTTCTATCTCCCTCTTGTAACTCGGGTCCCACCCCTGTGACTATAAAGGGGTGAAACTCTTCTATGCACGAGGAGGAGACGATAACCTTCAACACAACACGTTTTCGCACGGGACTTGGAGCACGCTCCTCTCCCACCACTCCTGTATTCGCATTCTCATCTTGGCGCAAGGAACACGACGCCGCGAGACCCCCCGCCGGACGGTAGGGAGCTTTCCCGAACCAGCCTAAATCCTTCATGTCTTCCCTTGTGCACCATCCGGCCTAAAACGCGCAATCCCCGGGACAAATTCTACAGCCGGTGGTTCGAACACCGACAGCTTGGCGCGCCGGGAAGGGGCTTGTTGCGCGTTTCGTCACGCTTCTCTCGGCCCACATGGCGCGGATGGTTGATTCCGAGCCTTCGTTCCGGGCTCCGGCACCACCGTGCGCTTCGGGAGTCTTGATTTCGTGGCTACCACCGAGCGGACGCCGGCACGCGTCGAGCCGCCGGCGCCACGGGCCCGGGTGGCAGCCCATGTCACCGCGAACGTGACACGACTTAGCGCCCTCCCGGGAGCGGCTAATCCGGCGGAGGCGAGTTCGTAGGGATGGTAATCCATCCCTCCGAATCCTTTTCGACCTCCTCGACGCCGGGGAGGAGGAGGATTCGGACTAGGGCAGCAGCGATGAGGCTCACGGCCCCGCTCGCGAGTGCAACGTAGTGCATACCGGGGCAGCGAGCGCCCGGAGTGCCGAGGGACCAGCCGAGCCGGAGCTCGGCGCCCTAGGGACCCCTACAGCTCAACGCGCGCAAACCGCGCCTCCGGGCGGTGACGACCTCCGGACTCGCCTCCGGGCTAGGCGCCCGGAGCTGGAAGAGGCTCGCCGTGGCCTCGACGAGGAGACCGCGGCGGTAGAGCAGGAGTTGCAACAGCAGCGCCAGCACGCGGAGTGCAACGCGCGCCCGAGGGCTCACCACGTCCGGCAGCAGATTGCCGACGACGCCGGGGCCGAGGCACGACACTTCCCGCGCGCCGGGCAAAACGTGGCTGCAGCAGCCGCGTTGCTAAAAACCCTCCCTGTACAGCCAACTCCCGAGGCGCAGCGAGTACGAGAGGGAGATGGCCGCGCTCCTCGCCAAGGCGGCGGAGCAACACGCGGAAAGCTCTCGGCGACGCGCCGCGCCGTCGGTCCGAGCACGCTAGCGCCGGGCGGCGCGACTCCCAAGCGGGAGGATCGGTGCATGCCTCCGTGCGGCAGCCCGCACGACCGGGCCAGCCCGAGCCTAGGCAATCGGTGCACTCCCGCATCGGAGCCGTTCGGGACGCGCGCTTGACCCCGGACGCACGCCGTCGCATTCGGGACGACGGAGGCCCACGCCTCGTCCGAAACCCCCGCCGCGGAGGCCGGGGCGATGTCGAGCATGATCGGAGCCGGAGCCCCGACCCCCGGGTCCTAGGGTCTTCGGCTCCGCGATCGGGGAACGACCTTCCCTCCACGCTTCCGTCCCCGACGACGGTAGCCAAGTACGCGGGGAGTCGAACCCCTCCTCTCGGCTAGAGGACTACCGGCCGGCATGCCAGGCCGGTGGCGCGAGTGATGATCTCGCCATCATTCGAAACCTGCCGCTATACCTCGCCGACTCGGCAAGGACTCGGCTCAAGCATCCGCCCGTGAACCGGATACGATCGTGGGGTGACCTACGAGAGGTTTTCGTGGGAAACATCCAGGCCACGTGCGCCCACCCCGGTAACCCTTGGGAGTTGAAGAACCGCCGGCGAAGCGGAATGAGCCGCTCCGGGATTACATTCGACGCTTTTCCCGACGTTGCAACGAGCTGCCCCATGTCGTGGACGTGGATGTCATTGGGGCCTTCCTCTCCGGAACAAACTGCGAGGCTCTGGTCCACGAGCCGGGGCGGAGTTGCCCGCGAACGGCTCGAGAACTCCTCGACATCGCAACGAGCCACGCCTCGGGCGAGGAGGCGGTCGGAGCTCTCCTCCACCGCGACCTCCCGAGAAAGGGAAGGGCAAGAGGACCGATGGCAACGTGGGCGGGGGCCTTCTCGGCTCCAAGCCCAACAAGAGAATAAGTCGCGGCCAACCGATGGCCACATGGTAGCCGTGACCGACAAGAAGGACGTGAAGCAGCCCAACAAAAACCCCCGGACCATTTCGAGAAGAAGTGGAACGGGCCGTGCCCCAACCACGAGTTTCCGATCAAGCACTTGATGCGGGACTCGCTCGTTGATGAAGAAGTTCATCACGCAGCACGGGCGGAAGGGGCGCCCGCAGCATGATCGGGAGGGGAACGTCGGGGTCGAGGGCGACACCGGCGAGGAGAACGAGGAGGGCTTCCCTCGGGCGGAGGGCTGCCTTATGATCTTCGCGAGCTCCGATGCTCGTCCGGGTCGACGTTCCGTCAAGCTCGAGCGCCGCGAGGTCTTTGCCGCGGAGCCCGCTACCCCGGCTTACCTCAAGTGGTCGGAGCTCCCGATCACGTTCGATCGCGCCGATCACCCGGCGCGAGTCCCGCGGCCGGGTCGATACCCGCTCGTGGTCGACCCCATCATCGCCAAGACACGCCTTTCCAAGGTGTTGATGGACGGAGGCAGCGGCCTCAACATCCCGTACGCCGACGTCCCGGATGCTATGGGCGTCGAGCGCTCGCAAATTCGTCCGAACGGCTCACCGTTCCATGGCGTCGTTCCGGAACGCAAGCCGTCCCCATCGGCGGATCGACCTGCCCGTCACGTTCGGGACTCCTTCGAACTTTCGAACGGAGACCCTCACTTTCGAGGTGGTAGGATTCCCGAGGGTCTACCATGCTATCCTCGGGCGGCCGTGCTACGCGAAGTTCATGGCCGTCCCGAACTATGTCTACCCGAAGCTCAAGATGCCCGGGCCGAAGGGAGTTATCAACGTGGGCGCGTCTTTTCAGCACGCCTACCGGTGCGACGTCGACAACCGCGACCTGGCCTCGGCGCACTTGGCCTCCACCACCGAGCCGGCGGTCATCGTGGAGCAGGTGGTCGAGGACCCGCCGCAGTCGAGCCGCAAGGCGGCTTCCTTCGAGCCGGCGGAGGGAACCAAGGAGGTCGCCCTCGACCTCGAAGGAGACGAGAAGAAAACGGTGCGCATCGGCACCTCCCTCTCTCCCAAACAGGAAAGCGCGCTCGTCGACTTCCTCCGCGCGAACGCCGACGTCTTCGCGTGGAAGCCCTCGGACATGCCAGGAATCCCGAGGGAAGTCGCCGAGCACTCCTTGCACATCGGACCGGGCTCCAAGCCGGTGAAGCAACGCCTGCGCCGCTTCGACGAGGAGAAGCGCAGGGCGATCGGGGAGGAGATCGCGAAGCTTTTGGCGGCCGGGTTTATCAAGGAGGTGTACCACCCCGAATGGTTGGCTAATCCTATTCTTGTACGAAAAAAGAATGGGAAATGGAGAATGTGCGTTGACTATACTAGCCCGAATAAGGCTTGTCCTAAGGATCCTTTTCCTTTACCGCGCATCGACCAAATAGTCGACTCGACCTCCGGGTGCGAAACCCTCTCGCTTTCTAGACGCGTACTCCGGTACCATCGGATAGCGCTCGACGAATCCGACCAACTCGCTACCTCCTTCATCACGCCCTTCGGCTCGTATCGCTACACGACGATGCCGTTCGCACTCAAGAACGCCGGTGCCACGTACCGGAGGTTCATCCGAAATGTTTCGACTATCTCATCGGAGATATCGTCGAAGCCTACGTGGACGACATTGTCGTCAAATCCAAAAAGGCCGACCAGCTCGTGGTCGACCTCGAGCGTGTGTTTGCCAAGCTGCGCGAGAACAGCGTTAAGCTCAACCCCGAGAAGTGTGTCTTCGGGGTCCCTCGAGGGATGTTGTTGGGATTCGTCGTTTCGGAGCGAGGCATCGAGGCAAACCCGGAGAAGATCACCGCCATCGAGCGCATGGGTCCGATCCGTAACATCAAAGGGGTGCAACGACTCACGGGATGCCCGGCGGCGCTAAGTCGTTTCATCTCGCGACTCGGAGAAAGGGCGCCGCCGCTCTACAAGCTCCTCAAGAAGTCCGAGCGCTTCGAGTGGACCCGGAAGCGCAGGTCGCGCTCGACGAGGTGAAGCGCATCCTAGCTAACCCTCCGGTCTTGACTCCCCCACTCCCACGGGAACAACTCTTGCTTTACGTCGCGGCGACCACACAGGTCGTCGGCGCCGCCGTCGTAGTCGAGCGCGAGGAAGAGGGCCATGCGCTCAAAGTGCAGCGCCCGTCTACTACGTCGGCGAAGTGCTCTCCGACTCGAAAACTCGATACCTACAAGTGCTCAAGATCCTCTACGCCCCGATGGTCGCCGGACGCAAGCTACGCCACTACTTCGACTCGCACTCGATAACCGTGGTGAGCTCCGTCCCTCTCGCGCGATATCATTGAAAACAGGAGTCTCGCGGGCAAGGTCGCCAAGTGGGCTCTCGAGCCGATGGGGCACGACATCACTTACGCGCCCCGCACGGCGATAAAGTCCCGAGTACTAGTCGACTTCATCACGGAGTGGACGGAGACCCAGCTGCCATCGGCGCCGGTGGATCAAGAGTACTTGGGTCATGTACTTCGACGGGTCGTTGATGCGCCAAGGAGCCGGCGTTGGACTCGTCTTTGTCTCCCCCGGGGAGTACACATGAGGTACGCTATTCGGTTGCATTTTCCGGCTTCGAATAACGTGGCCGAATACGAAGCCTTAGTGAATGGCCTTAAGATCGCCATTGAGCTCCGGATCCGACGACTCGAGGTCCGCGGGGATTCCCAACTCGTCGTCGACCAAGTCATGAAAGAGTCGAGCCGTCGAAATGACACGCCGATGCTCTATCACCAAGAGGTGCGGAAGCTCGAGGAGATGTTCGATGGGCTCGAGCTTAAGCACATACCCCGACGACTTAACGAGGCGGCGGACTCGCTCGCCAAAATGGCGTCTAGTAGGGAGCCGGTCCCGACGGGCATCTTCGCCCACGACCGGCTCTAGCCGTCGGTGCGACCTCCCATCTCTCCTAGCAGTGAGGAAAAATCTGTCGAGGTGGGTTCGGAGGATTCCCCCGGCGCCAACCTCGACTCGAAGGAACACCCGAGCCAAGACGAGGCTTCGAGGGCCGGACCTCCACCGGCAACCGGGGAGGTCATGGAGATCGATGCGCCGGCGGTCGCCGCGCCACAGCCAGCCGATTGGAGAACGCCGTACATCGAGTACCTCCTCCACGGCAAACTCCCGGCCGACCGGACCGAGGCAAGACGTCCGCACGTACGCTCCAAGTCCTTCGTCTTGGTCGAACGGCGAGCTTTACAAGCGCAGCGTGTCGAGGATCCTGCAGCGATGCATTCCGATCGAGGAAGGCGCGCGACTCCTCGACGACATACATGCGGGCGTTTGCGGTCACCACGCCGCGCCACGGACCCTCGTGGGCAATGCCTTCCGACAAGGCTTCTATTGGCCAACCGCCGTAGCGGATGCGACCCGCATCGTCCACCGGTGCAAAGGTTGCCGCACTTTGCTCGACAGACGCACCAGCCCGCTCAAGCCCTCCAAACTATACCCGTCACTTGGCCTTTCGCGGTCCGGGGTTTAGACTTGGTCGGCCCTCCGAAAAAGCGCCCGGGGCTTCACCCACTTGCTCGTCGCGGTCGACAAATTCACAAAGTGGATCGAGGCTCGCGCCATCGGCAAGATCCGCTCCGAGGAAGCGGTCGAGTTCTTCCTCGACATTGTCCATCGTTTTGGCGTCCCCAACTCGATCATCACGGACAACGGCACACGGTTCACCGGGAAGAAGTTCCTCACGTTCCGCGACGACTACCACATTCGAGTGGATTGGGCAGCCGTGGCTCACCCCGAGACCAATGGGCAGGTCGAGCGGGCCAACGAGCATGATCCCGCAAGGGCTCAAGCCACGCATTTATGACCACCCGAAACGTTTCGGCGGTCGTTGGGCAGCCGAACTACCGGCCGTCCTCCGGAGTCTTCGAACGACTCCGAGTCGAGCGACCGGCTACACGCCGTTCTTCATGGTCTACGGATCGAGGCGGTCCCGCCAACCGACCTCGACTATGGCGCTCCAAGGGTTCGCGCCTTCAACGAACAAGGGAACCAGACGGCCCTCGAGGATGCAGCGGACCAGCTCGACGAAGCGCGCGATGCTCGCGCTCTTGCATTCTCGCCAAGTACCAACAAGCGCTCCGACGGTACCACGATCGCAACGTCAAGAGCCGAGGGTTCAACATCGGAGACATGGTGCTGTGTAGAGTGCAGAGCAACAAGGATCGTCACAAGCTATCCCCTCCATGGGAGGGACCTTACATCGTTGCGCGCGTCATCGACCCGGCTCCTACAAGCTCAAGACGGTGGAAGGTCGAGAACTAACCAACGCCCGGAACATTGCGCAGCTTACGTAAGTTCTATCCCTAAGCTCGCATTTGTTCCTTTACTCTTTAAGCGATCGCCCGCCAAGTACGGTGACCCTCGACCTCCGCTGCGAGGTCGAGCCTCACTCGGGGCCGGAAGGCGGGCGAAACCACGATTTTTCAAAAACAAAAATCGCCTACACTTAGCTCTTTTTTCGCGAACAAATTTGCTAAGTTTCGCTTGGCCTTGAATTCGAATCTCGCCGACGACCAAAGTAAGCGCGAGCAAACAAACTCATAGTCTAAAGTGGTCGGAAGGTCGAAGCTCGAGCGCCCCAGCGGCCCTAGCGAACGCTCACCAAATACGACTAAGTTCAACGAGGCTCGACGGCTCAAGCTTTGTGACTCAACGAGACAAGATGAAAAGGCCAAAACATATTAAAGTTCAACTTAAAATTACTTGATAAAGAGCGAGACCTCGAAGGGTCAAGCGCGTAACGATTTAAGAAAACTTAAAGTTATTTACAAGCGGGAATCACGCCCCTTTGTTCTTAACAAAACAAAAAACGAAAAACTAATCCCCTAAACTTTCTACGACTTGGGGAGGGGCTCCTCCTCGAGCTTTGCAGCCGAGCATCGGCGGGAGCGCGCGTCTCGGCCTTCAAGCAACTCCAACTCGGCGCCGGCGAAGCCGGGGACGAGTCCAAGTGTTGACGGCCCCGAAGTCGAGGTCTTCGTAGTGGGACGCCGGCACCGTAAAGGTCGCGCGCACGGCGGAGCGCCTAGCTCCTCGAACCACCGCGCCAATCTGCTCCGGCAGAGCAGCCTCGACGTTCCGCTCGACCTCCACATCGACGAACGCGCGGTCCAGGGCAGCATCGAGCTCCCTCCGCGACGCCTCCGCCGTGGCCGCCTCTCGCTCCAACCCCGCAAAGAAAACGAACTTCGAAATCCGGGCTCGAGTAGTCGAGGAAATGACTAAGGGACCCGATTAAGGTCAAGGAGGAAAGGCTCGGAGCACCTACCCTCCTTCTCGGCCCGCCGCTCCCGGAGCTCGCGGAGATAGCCGCACGCGGTCCGGTGGGAGACCTCCACCGCGGCCTCGGCCTTCCGCCTCGCCTCCCGCTCCGTTTGGAGCGCCGCCTTGACCTTCTCCGCCACCGAGGCGGCTTCTCGGCCTTAGCCGCGCAGCGAGCGCCTCCTCCTTCGAGCGGCGTGCCTCCGCAGCCTCGAGCTCCGCCGCCTCCTTCGCCGCTCGGAGAGCCTCCTCCCGGCAAGTGCCCCATCCGGACCGGTGCGAGCCTCGCCGGCCGCCCGCATCAACTCCCCGCCCTCCGACTCGAGCCGGGCCGGGAACGCCCGCACAGCCGGCGCGAGCCCAGCCAAGAAATTCGACAACCTCCGGTCCGCAGGCTGCCCCGGACACGGCCGGGCTTCGCCGGCGCACGTCCCGCCGCCGTCACCATGGCGGTCGACTCCCCTCGACGCCCGTCCTCCTCGACCCAGCGGCTCGCGCCGCCGAGAAGGTCAACGACTTGCGTAAAGTCGTGGGCGGCGCCCTCCTTCGCGGAGGCACCGTCCGCTTGGGCGCGGGAGCACTCTCGCCGGGCTCGTCTTCACGGACGCGCTTGCCGGCGGCCACCGACGGGTCGACCACCGGCCGCGATGGCCCCTCGGTAGGGTCCGCGAGGACTTCAACCGTCGGGGACGGCTCCGCGGCACCACCCCCGTCGGGCGCAGCAGGTTCAAGGGCATCGACATGCGCGTCCACATGCCGTGAGACCGTCTCGCCGGCCGCAGTAGGTTCGGAGACATCGACGCGCGCGTTCGCGCGTCGGTCTTCCGCGCCGCCCTTCGCCGGCTCGGGGATGCCCCCGCCAACTTCTTGGGCTCGCAGCGTCTCCGCGCCGGAACCTTGCGCGGGCACCACGTCTACGGGGCGGTGGGGGGAGGGCATCGCAGATCTACGCCATCCGCCGTCCCTCCCCGGGCGCCGCGGGCGCGCGGTTAAGATCGGTATCGCCTCCGACTAGCTCGGCGATCATCTCCGCAGCCTCCCTCGCAGCGACGGAAGGATCTACCGTAATGTCAACCACCTCCGTCCCAAAAAGGGGTCCAGGGTAGCCCCGGCTTCCCCGCGCGAGACGCCTCGCCAGCCCTAGAGCTCGACTCACCCCCGTGAGGGGCAGGCCGACTTGAGGGGCCGGCCGCGAAGGTCGAGGTCGAGGGAGCCAAAGACTCGAGGCCCGAGGTGGCGGCTCGGCGGGAGCAGACGAATGGGGCCTCCCCGTCGCTCTCGAACTCACCGGTCGCGGCGGTAGACGTCGTATCGGGGTTCCGCCCCGCGAGCCGGTAGGCCTCCCTCTTCCTCCGGCGTTCGACATCCCGCGCCGTCTTCTCCAGCCTGCAGCCTCACGGCCACGTCCCTCGCGGCCTTCCTCTCGGCCTCGCACCTCCGCGGCATGGAGGCGGTTGGCCTCGCGCCGGGCGGCCTCCTCGGGAAGGCGAAGCCTAGTGCGCCGACTAAGCGGGACCCGAGCAGACCGAGGGACAGAGAGGATGGGTCAGCAAGCAAACCGAAGACAAAAACCCGAAATAAACTTTGGGACGACGAAGATCGAATTAACTTACCACATCCAGGGCGTCCGGGTGCGGCTTCATGGGAGGGGCCCCCGGACAGGCCAGGGGCGCGCGGCCGTCCCCGGCACGCTCCGAATGCACAAAGCGACGGTGCCATCGTCGAGCTCCCGCACCGCCATCACGGTGTCGGGGACGACGCGGTCGTTACCCGACACCCGGTGCATTAGCATCGAGCGCCGCATCGGCGGCGCAAACCCGAGCTTGTGGAAGGAGCCCACCACCACCGTCGCATCGACGTTGAACCGAGCCAGTGCCGGATCGCCTCGATGGCCATGTTGACCTTGTGCGTGCCGGCACGAGGGCAGCCCCACTTCCACTCCTCCGGGGCCTCCTCGAAGGCCCGACCCTCGAAGGCCGGAACGGATGCCCCGGGTCCCGCCGAAGGTAGAATCACTTCGGGTGCCACCCTTTGTTCGACGAAGGGGTGGTCACCGTGATGTAGTCTCTACCACGGTCCCTCTTCATCACGATCCCCGCGTAGCCGACGTGCGCGGGAACGTCCTCGCCTCCGGAATTCCTCCTCCGATGGAGGTTAATGCGGAAAAAGTACCGCCAGAGGTCAAGGTCGGGCTCCATCCCCAGGAAACCCTCGCAGAGAGCGACGAAAGTGCTCAACTCGCCGGATCCCGTTGGGGTTCGGATGCCGGAGCTCCGGATGGTTCCGGAACATCGGTGCCCGCAGGAAGTCGTTCCCCGACGTCCCCGGGCCGCGCTCATGGAAATGCAAGAACGAAACCACATAGCCCCGGGGAGGTTCCGGATGGGACTCGTTGCCGGGAAGCCTCCACCACCGGTCGGGACCACGATCACGCAGCGAGGCCTTGCGCCACCAGGCGGTCGAGCTCAGCCCTCGTCGTCGTGGATCGAGTCCAAGTCGACATGGCGGAGGAGAAGGAGAAAGGGCTCGGGAGCTTGGAGGGCAAAGGCCGGAGCAAGGAAAACGAGAGCTAGGGCAAGGAAGGCAAAGGCGTGGAAGGCGACGGCGTGTGTGAGCCAAGGGACCCGGTGGGTGAAGGCTTAAATAGGGGCTGCGCCGGACAGCCGCGACCCTTCGATTCTACAATGGGCCCCACGATCGCCACTACCTCGGTAAATTTTCTTAAATCTCCCTCATCCCGATTCCCACGCCGCCGCCTGCAGGTATGCGCCCGGCCGTCCGTACTAACCGCGCAGGTCCCACCACTACCGAGAGGAAACCGACCCCGTGCTGCGCGGGCCCGTCACTACACGCCACCGACGGATAAGGACCCGCCTCGATCCCCGAACCATGGAAGCCGAGACGGTAAAAATCCCACGCTCCCCTCTCGTACTTTTTGTCCTTTCGTATTCTCTCACCCGCATGCGGAGACGGGAAAGGGCACACACCCCGAGGGGGCGGATCGACCTCTACTCGACTTCCGCCAAGATCGAGCGCTCGACCTCGGGGCTCGACCGACCAAGGCTCGACCCCGAAGGAAAGAGGGGATAAGAGGCTGAAAACCATCTCGACGGCCCCACCTCGCGGAGGTTCGAAGGCCGGCCCGACCGAAGGGTTCGACAGCCGCCTCGAGCAAGTATATCTCGAGCCGGGGAGTGACGTCAATGGGCCCGCCTAGCGGCCGCGACCCACGCGCGCAAGCGCAACGGGCATTGACTAACACGTTCGAGTCCCGGTCGACCTCGACTAAGGGGAATCTCATCGTAGAGAGGCATCGAGCCCCCGAAACCCATCGAACGGTTTTGGGTCCCAATCGAGGGTGACCGCACGGATTCATGGAGTTGTCCCCCGCCGGGCCCGACGGAATCTCCCCGACGAGAAACCGCAACTCCACTTGAACTTATCCCGTTATCGAGCTCCCCGAGCCCCGCTTGCCGGCCCTTCCGGGCGAATCATGGATCTGCTCTACCCTCCATCGTACGAACGCGACGCGGACGGGAAAACGACCAAAGACTAAACGTCTCTCGATCGGCCATTCGCAACGCGCGGAAGGCTCGCATCGCGAATACGAGGTCCGACGGCGGGACCGCATCACGATAAAACGTCTCGGCCAAGGCATAAGTCTACGACTTATCCCCCGGCTCGGGGCTACCGTCCACCGAACGCGCTCGCGCGCCCCGATGAAGAAAACACTTCCCACGAGGAACATACGAGGACGACCCCTACCTCTCGTAAAGATCCCCGGACGAGTCCTTGACTCACCCGGGGCTCGGGGCTACCGTCGGGGAAAAGATTAACGCTGCCACGTGGCAGCGTCCGGACCTACCTAACGGAGGGTTAACACGACCACGTCATCACCGGAGGCTGGCCCACGTCCGTATGGGCAGGCTAGGAAACGACCCCGGCGCCTTACTCAAGGATGTCCGCCTCGCACGACCTTGACGCCTTGGTCGAGGGGTTCCGTCCCGCACGACCTTAGCGTCTCGACCCTCGCACTCGACCTCGTGACTCGACCACCAACCGCATTTAATTCCAACCGCCCCGACGCCCACGTGGGCTCGGCTCGGGAATCATTGGAGGGAAGCCCGAGCCCATCCCTCCCGCCGCCACCTGCTCCCGTCGGGGCACGCCGATGGGACGTCCCGTCTCTGTTGATTGGCGGGAGTTGGCGTGGACCGCAGGCTCCGGGAGGAGCCGCTGCTCGTTGACGTACGAGCGTACGATTCCCCGTCACGCCCGTCAAACAGGTGTAGCTCAAGGTCGAGCTCGAGCTACGCCCCATCTCGCGCGACCTTCCCCGCAAGCTCGACCCGCAAAGACAACCACTCCCGTACCTCGACCGTATCCGAAGCATCATCACGCCCGACGTAAAAGGATGGGTATGGCATGTCCAAATCCAACCACTCCGCGAACAGCACCGCCCGCAGCTCCCCCGATTGCGGGATACTCCACCTTGACGCTCGTCGCTACAGGAACGACGCGACCGTCCAGTCAACCCCGACGGAACGTACGACAAGGAGGCTGATTGGATAACGCCGAAGCTCGACCATCCCTCTCTTCTATCTCCCTCTTGTAACTCGGGTCCCACCCCCGTGACTATAAAGGGGTGAAACTCTTCTATGCACGAGGAGGAGACGATAACCTTCGACACAACACGTTTCGCACGGGACTTGGAGCACGCTCCTCTCCCACCACTCCCGTATTCGCATTCTCATCTTGGCGCAAGGAACCGCGAGAGACCCCCCCGCTCGGACGTAGGGAGCTTTCCCGAACCAGCCTAAATCCTTCGTGTCTTCCCTTGTGCACCATCCGGCCTAAAACGCGCAATCCTCGGGACAAATTCTACAGCCGGTGGTTCGAACACCGACA
>JAUNZO010004263.1:600000-752337 GCA_031894775.1 Chloris gayana | reverse complement strand
AACACCTCTTTTGCTTATGTGAGACCTTATTTAATGCTAAACTCCCACTGAGACTGGCCTTATGCTACTCACAATGGGAGTTTTATTTTCAATAAACTAGCCAAATAGCCCGCGCAATTGCGCAGGCCAGACAAATTTATATCTTCGTTAAAAAAATTATAACTTATTGGCTGAGTAAAAGTTGACAGAGTGCCATCAAGGATTTATATAACTAATATTAAATATATAATTGATAAATTTAATTATAATAAAATACAAGCCAAAAAAGTATAAGATAGTGTTTACTATATTACTATTTAGTCATTTATTAGTTGTAGGACACCATGGTGTAGTCGAACCATTATTATATAAAGCTTTTTAAATGTTTTATATTCTTAATAATCCTAATATTTTATTTAGATTGACTTGTCTGGTCCTACCGGGGAAGCCAGGTTCACATTTTCCCATTTAATTTGTTAACAGTATTTGTTTTTGCTGAAAATTACTTGAAAACCTGTACAATTGAAGGTGTACGGCACCAGGGTATCATTCTGTACTTGAACCTGACAACTGTATATTTGTTTAGTCCCCTTCAAGAAGTTGTATACGGATGAAGTACTTGCTACATGAAGAGATGTCCTGAACTGATTTGGTCAAGTATTTCATTCTCCAGTTCCTTTATACACTTCCAGATATACATTTATTAGTTCATGTGCGTCATGCATGCACAAAGATCTATTTATATCATGTACAAAGATCTATTTATATATATAACTTAGATAACTTAGATATGATGGTATTGACAATTAATAATTATAATAATAATGAGATAGGTGGATTGCATAGGTAAACATAATAACTGTACGGTACATAGTGTTTTTTCTGACCTGCATTGTTAGTGTTTTTACTGCAGTTGTTATTAATCCTTTACACATTCCCGCTGACGATCACGCCGGTGTCCTCGATAGCACCATCTTGAGAGCTGCCTCCTACCTGTAGGCCGTTCTACGACTCTAGGAGGAAAAGGCATACCTGTACACCGCAATCCATTGCAAATGCATAAGCAGATGAAAACACTGTATTGCCACTGCACTAATTGCTGAAAATTTATTAAAAAGGTAATTTCTGAAACACTAATTAGTCCACAATTTGAAATCTTTGCAGAGATGAGCTAATTGTTATATCAAGATAAATTCTCTATTCCATACCACATAGGTTAGGAAAAAGAGAGTACTCAATTAAAAGGCGAAGAAAACGTTCCTGCTTCTAAGCAAAGAGTATGCAATAGGATTAATTGGAGCATAAAAATTGCAATGTCTAACACATCTTCAATGCACCATACATGCCTTTTGCGCCAATTTGCCAAAGCTTATGGTTGCATTGACGTCCCACGCACATTAGTCCCAAAAATCTGTGTACAGATCAGGACAACCAATTTGCTGATTATCCTTATACTGCGCTGCTGATTATACACAACTTAAATTTTCTGACAACAAACGCCATTACTATCATATCACATCAACCCCAAATTTGGGGAGTGGTTTAAAGATGTGCAGTAGACGTCGGCACAAAATTTGATTGCACCTCAAGAAATCAAGCCTGGTGACACGCCGCAGACGATAGGACACCGCCATGCAATCAATCGATTCCGCGAGAGCACATCACCAACGTGGCCTGCAAATCTCAGCATCACGGACGGCAACCGTGGATCAAAGGGAATGCCAGGCCATTGCCTCGTCCTGCAACCTGACCAAATATGATGAAGCTGGACATTTGCTGCACTGTAGATCTTCCTGTCGCCTGGAACTGCGGATCTAGCCCCGAGCCCCCGACGAGTAATGCAGCGGTGCCGTCGTCCTTCATGTTTGGGAGTCCATAGATTGGTGATGACATCTTTGTGCTTCGAACTCTCCATGGACTCGCCCCTTCACTACATATCTGGAATTTGATGGGAGAAAAGTGAGTGGAGGTGAGAAACCGTGGGGCTAAAGGAGGAGAGGGATGCGAACGGAAGCCTTTTTGTCTCTGCCGCTGGCCGCCGCCACCATCGCAAGGGCTGCGTCCAGTCGGTGTTCGGTGGCGGCGGTAACATCCTGTAGAAGCAGAACTCGTGGATGTAGCTTTGACTGATGGGGCACGAGAGGAGGCTTCGCATTTGCAGTTCGTCTTCTTCGATTACATCCGGCCAGGTAGTCGTCTCAGAGCCGCTATTAGATTGGAACGGAATATGGATTTTCACGTGTGACGATGGGGATCGATCCAGGGCCATCGACGATGGTCGAAGACCATGTAAGTAGGCCTGATCAAATAAAATTTAAGGGCCAGATCTCTTCAAAAGTTTATGGGAATAAGATTAAGGGCTAGATGTTTTGCTTTTTTGTGGGAATTTCTAGCCTATTTCTCTAATTTTCTAGGCATTATGGTGGAAAGTTCATTTCCTTTTATTATTAAATAGATGAGCTGCCATGTAAGTAATTTTGCTGATGTGGCAGGAAGTTAATAAGGAGAGAGAAGAAAGGAGTTTCATCTAGATGAAACCATCTCTACACTGTTTCCAAGACATTTCTCTCTTGCATGTGTTACCTAGAAAACAACAAAATGAAACTATGCATTGCATGAGGTATTTCTTTCATCCTTGTTGCTTATGTGGCATCTTGGAAACAATGAAATGAAACTCTCCATTGAGAGTAGCCTTAGTAGTCATGAAACATCATGGTGTTAGACATAAATACTATGTAAAATTCGAAGTATTGTGAATTTTAAACTATTTTTAATTGTCCATGTGTTTCATTATGTTGAGCTTGCATGTCAACAAACGAACATTTCAGCTCGTTTAAAACGGTTTGATTCATCATAATAACCCTTTTACTAGGCTAAGCAAGCCGTCGTCAAACTTAATTACTAGACTCCTTGACAACGACAGACAAGTTCACCCTTGAATGTTCCAAGCCGCCCCACTTCTGCTCTGCTCGTTTAAGGTGTACTGAGGTCGTTGGCTGGTGGCCGGTCTCGCGAGCAGACGTAGAGCACAGCAATGTACAGCTGCTCGTTCACGTTCCTCGCACTGAAACGAAATCAATTTGTGGCGGCATTGCAAAGTGATACTTTGCGCAGAAACAACCAGCAGCAGAGCTGCTTAATAATACAGAAAAAGCAGAGCGTCTCTCACGCAGCTCGTGGCAGAACAGAGGTTCCGTACTTGGATCACTCATCAGCGATATGAAATTGCCCATGAACTTAGAGCCAATTTATGTGCTAAGTGAAGAGAAAGGAGGGAGAGATTGTGGTTATCAATATCAGCTATGTCAAGGCTAAGATGACAAGACTCAAAACTGATGAGAACTCAGTCAAGATGCATGACCAGCAATAAGAAGCTTACAGTCTCAACAAGTCTATATGAAGTGAAGCGAGTTTCTCGTGCCTGCTACAGCATTTTGCCTACTATATATTTGCCTCTTTTTTTTGGGCTAATTTTGACACCATTGTTTATTAAGATGATGAGATTCTCCTCTATGTTGATGGTATTTTACTCACAATGTTTCAGAGTATCTTGTTCGTCGAGCTATCACCACTTTTCATAAGGAATCCTCTACGAAGGACCTTATCCCTTTACACTATTTTTTGGAGCTCTTTGTCACTTCACAGCATGGTAGCTCTTTCTAATCCAAAGCTAGCTAGTACATATTTGAGGTCCTTGAACGTGCTACAATGTCAGATTGTCAACCCGGATCTCTACTTAGCTAGGTTGATACTTTGATGAGGTTTCTGCTTTTGAAGGTCCTCGAGTATCATATCCGACACACTATCATGGACAAGAAGAATACTATTGTGATTATGTTGTTGATGAAGCAAATAAAATGAACTATTAAATTTACCCTTAGACATTGCATTATTATATTGTAATGATGGAATTTTTTCATTACTGTAATTACATATAAACATGTTGAACTCCATTTCACCTTCTATACGAACTCCCCTACTCCTCATTCTTCAACACCGGGCCTGCTGACAAAGTACGAGTTAGGACAAAATGACACAAGTAGAGAGGGGGCAGGTAGGCTAGGGGCCATTGCCCCCTACCTAGCAAAATAAAAAGAAAAAAGACGTGTGTAATAATTTTTCTTAATTCCCATAATACTTTATAAGTTTTTGTATTTTAGTCAATTTTTTTGTTTTCTAACTAACATATATAACCTATAGGGCACAACCTCCAGTTCAATAATAATAATAATAATATTTTTGTAAGAAACTTTAATTTAGTAACCGTTGATATTCTACGCCTAGGCAACTAGACATATGATCCTCAAAAGTGGTCCATTCAGATTGTTTGTGTTACCATACTTAGTTCATAAAAAATACAACGTCGGAAATAAATTCAGATCAAACACTACAAACAGTGCGTGAGAAACAAAAAATTTGACACAAATACAGATTTTTATAGAAAATAGGAAATATAGTTTGTTACAATTCACTGTTCATTTAGCAGGTGCATCTTGAGATGCTTCAGAGGGTCTCTCCCAAACAGAGAGATAGATCCGTGTTCTCACTTCTCACATCTGCGCTAGCGTGGCCTATAGCAGGTGCTACAGTGAAATGTGAGTTTAGAAAAATTCTCTTCTTTGCTATTGTACCAAACAGGAGAAAAAATGGTAAATCGAACACACCAGATCGAAATTGTTTGTTTTGTACTATAACGGTTGATTTGAGACCTTTTGTTTATGATATGACGGTGCAAAATGGCCTCTATACATAGTATACTGCATTAGGAGCCTTTACCATAGACGATGTGAGTCCTAATGTGGATGGAAGTCCCATCACAGTTTGCTTTGTTTGGATCGACTTTCCGATGGAGTTAGAAGGTTTATCAGTGATGGGCCTGCTTCCATTGGAAGCATGACAATGCTGTGAATGAAACGTGCCATGATTTAATTTTTTTACGAACCAGCCATGGAAGGACTAAACACCTTTGAAACTATAAGATAGGTGGGCAACTACAGTGCAGTGGCCACACAACTTCTCCCAGTATTTCTCTTTTTAAAAGAAGCGAAGAACTTGTGAGGCCCCCTTTGGATTGAAGGTAATATAAAGGAAATTTGGAGGATAGGAATTGTAAAGGAAATTTTCCTATTTGACCCTTTGGCTTATAGGAAAAGCAAATGATACTTTTCCAAGAGGTTAGACCTCTTTTTTTTTTCCTTTGTTTTCATGTAGAGCAAGAACAAGCTATAGATTCCTTTGTTTTTCCTATGAGACTACCAATTCTCATCTCAATTCCTATAGGATTTCAAAAGCATACCGTCTCAATTACTACATTTATCCTATTCCTATATTTTTCCTGACCTACATTCTAAAGGAGGCCTGAAACGGCAGGGCTGAGGCCGTGTTTTCATTTCCTTTTGATTTCACCGGAGATGAAACGGAGTGGATTCTCAAGAACAATCCTCCGATTATATCGTTCCTACAAAAGCACAGTGAATCTGCCACACATTACAATACCATATACTACACATTTTTCCAGCGAACAAACTATTCCTACGAGACATTTTGCGTAAATGTAAAGCTGGAACACCGAAACAACGGCATTATTCGTGAGTGACGATTCCGAAATAAGAACGCATTAGTAGTGCAACTAGTACCAGTTACTAGCAGTACCTAATTGATCTGGTGCCACTAGTAGAAGGAGTAGATGCTTCCTCGACACACACACACACACACACAAAAGAGCCAGAGCTAGGTGGCGACGGCGTTGAGCAGCGCGGTGGCCATGGTGGCGAGCTGGTCGAAATCGCGGTTGGCGTCGGCCATCTTCCCTGCCGCCGGTGCGCCGGCGATCGCCGCGTCGCAGCCGATCCCGGCGTGGCCCGTGAGCGGCAGCAGCGACTTGGCCGCGGCCCAGCTCCGCGCCGCCGCGTACTGGCGGAGCAGCCGCAGCGCCGGGACGGAGGCGGAGCCGTACAGGAGGCCGCACGCCTCAAGCGCGTCGCGCGCCGCCGTGTCGTGGCGGACCTCGGCGTCGCGCGCCATGGAGACGGCGGCGTCGCGGGCCGAGGCGCCGCTGGCCGCGGCGAGGTCGGCGGCGGCGAGGAGGTGCGCGTGGCGGTCGGCGGCGCCGGCGCCGGGCACGGAGCGCAGCCGCGACGCGCAGAAGCCGGCGTCCACGAAGTCCCGGATCGCGGCGCACGAGTCGGACACCGTGTCGGCGCCGGCGGCAGCCGCGCCGCCGAAGCAGAGCGCGGCGGCGGCGGTGGCCAGCGCGAGGAGTGAGGTCACGCTCACGCTTGTCATGGCCCTCTCGTTCTGGTTGATCCGTTCACTCCTGCTGCTGCTGTGGCCTTTTTCTTTGGTGCTGCTGCTGCTGACGTGGCGGGGTCGTTGGGGGTTAGGTGAGCGAAGTCATGAACGCACGCACGGGACGCTCGGTCACCCGATCTGTGCTCTCGCCTCCTCAACCGTTGAGGACGAAGCACCGCACTGCCTCACCAAATCAAATGCACTGTTTAATAAAGTTGCAGCAAGAAGGCTTTAATTTGGCTCACCGCAAGTCCATGGTTGGATGGTCCAAGCTCCGGTCGGCCGAACTTTGCATTGAATTCTCGAGCTCGGCTGCCGGGAGGACGGAGGTGGTTGGCTGGTGGCCGGTCTCACTGCTCCATGGCAGCTGATGCAGGGCACACAGTACAGAACTCGTTTAATGTTTAACCGCGTTATCCGTTCATACCACGGAGGTTGGCGGTAGAGTCTACGGTCGTTGAGAGCATCACTCGCCGCATCGGAATCTCGTGAAACGGGTCGCTGAAATCAGATAGATAGAGAGCCAGAACCGGGCAGAGGACACAAGCACCCGCACCATGGCTCTCCTCCTGCTCCTCGCCCTCGCCACCGCCGTTCACGGGGACACCGGCGCCGACAAGGAGACGACGGCGACGTCAGCGCTGGACCAGGTGTGCGGCAGCCTGGGCGGCTACTACGTCACGCCGAGCCTCTGCCTCTCCGCGCTCTGCTCCGACGCCGCCGACCCCTGCCGCGCCGCCGCCCGCGACGCCCACGCCGTCGCCGCGCTCGCCGCCCGGCTGGCCGCGCGGAACGCCACCGCGGCGCAACGCAGCGTCCAGGCCTTCGCCGCCAAATCCGGCAACGCGACCTCGACGTCGTCGTGCCTGCAGCTGTACGCCGGCGCGGTGCCGGCGCTGCGGTGGGCGGCGGCGTCCGTGGCGGCGGGGCGGTACCGCGGCGCGCGGGAGGTGGTCCAGGCGGCGCAGTACGCCGCCGCGGGCTGCGAGGGCGTGACTGAGGGGCTGCGGCGGCGGCGCTGCCGCCGGAGAACGGCCGGTTCAGTGACATGGCCTTCGTCGCGCACGCCGTCGTCGCATACATGGCCGCCAGCCGCTGACTGACACGATCGTCGGGGGATCGAACCACCACTACTCTCTCCTGCTGATGCCAACATGACTCGTTCTACTGCAAGCGTAGGAAATATATCTGTGCTAGGTACTTTATTCAATGTAATATTCTGGGTGTCGAAAACCACCTTGCTGTCATCCTCAGTCTCCTCTCCCTAGACAGCACCGGATTTTTTTTTTTTTGCAAAAGAGGTCGCCGTTTTTTTTTCTAAATGGAGAGTTCGCCGTTTTTTTTTTTTAATATAGTTTGCCGGATTTTCACGCCATGAATCTGACGATGGGTTGTCCAGAGGAGGAAAAGTTTCTTACGTGGGCTATAGTTTTTGCTAGCCCAACTTTTATATAGCCCACATTTGTTGGCCCATTAGCTTTATTTTGTTTTCTTTTTATACATTCTTTTGCCTAAATCGTTGCTGCTAGACAATCCCTAATTAATGTGATGATAATGTCTAAGCCCTGTCTAAAGGTGGCCATTTGGGCCGTGCTTTTGGGCCGCCCGGAAGCCCGCAAAAAAGCACGGCCCAAGCACGGCACGGTCCGAAATAATTTCGGGACGGGCCGGCACGGCCCGAGATGTCGTGCCGTACTTGGGCCGACGGGGTGGCCAGACGGGCGGCACGGGCACGGCCCGTTTAGGCCTTGGCCCGGAAAAGCACGAAATTGGCCCATTTAGGCACGGCCCGAAAATAACTTATTTAAAATATATATGGTTTCTATACGAACATCAACCCATCAATGGCTTGGTGGTAAGTCTCTTGCCTAAAAACTCGAAGACCCAAGTTCGAATCCCACTAAAACTCCATATTTTTCCACCATTTTTGCCCCATTTAAACGTTAATGGGCCGACATGCCTAACGGGCCGGCGGGCCTAACGGGCCGGCCGGCACGGCCTGTGTAATTCGTGCCGGGCCGTGGGCCGACGGCCCGGCACGTGGGCCGGCACGGCACGGCCCGAAATGAATTCCGTGCCGTGCCGACCCGAAAAGAAACGGGCCGTGCCTTGGCGTGCCCGGGCCGGGCGGCCCGTTTGGACAGGTATAGCCCTGTCCCTGACTTTTTTTAGTTGCCCCGTCCCTGAACAAATAGCAGGTTGGGACTTGGGATCGGTCCATCTCTCCACTGGGCCATACAAAAGACAATTTGTTCAAGAAATAGTACGGTAGCCAATTATAACAAAAACATGTTTCTCGGCATTAGAACATTTTGTTCTAAAAACTAATTCTCATGATCACTCAACAAATCTAGACATTACGATGCCATGGAATTGAGCTTCATATCAATTTCATTTCATAAAATTATCAAGCAAAGATATGTAAACTACCAAGTTGTCCAAAGTACAATGTAAGAAAAAGAAGTTAGCTTGGAATGTGTCATTCAACAAGAAACAACCCGCCATGATTCGACATTTTCAAATTTACCCTCATTCAAGAAAATAGTTAAAATAATAGTTTGTTCTTTTTTTTTCTCAATTGAACAGAAGCAAATATATATTTCATTAATAACAAGGGCGACAACGTCTTGCTTGTGAAATTTTCATAATGCAAACTCGTGACTTTTTGCTTATTGTGAAACATAAGGTTGGTTAATCATATCATGGGTGCATATGCACCCTTTAGATTTCTCGGCTACCTTCTCATGACCGTCCTTCATGTTCTTACCTCGTGGTAAACTATAGTGACCATATAGTTATACTCAAAGTTAAAATATTTAGTATCAAGCTACAAGAGACTTGACATCTTATAACTTTCTAGTTTTCTTTGCAAAAGCATCAAAATATGTCGCAACATGCAATTTGTGATGTTAGCATGACAAAAATTAAATCGTCGCATATAATCCGTTATAAAAGGCATTCAACGACGTTTCTATTTATTTCCATCGTAATCTTTTCATGACGATTCTTGCTTCATCGTAAATTCGTGACATTATCTTTTTGTCACTTAAACTTGAAAACATTGTAATATACATGGATGACAAAGATGATGTGGGCTAAGCCCATTAGTGCTATGAGGTTAAGCCCATATAGTTTTATGGGCCAAGCCTATTTTAGATAGAATGTCGGACCTATTTCAGGTCACGAGCCAAGTCCATCCCAGGTTGTCCAAAGTATAATGTGAGGAAAAAAAAGTTAGCTTGGAACGTGCCATTCAACAAGAAAAAACTACCCATGATATTGGGAATTTGTAAATTTATGTTCATTTCTAAGTTTAATTATGATTTTAAACCTTTTTGGACCTGCTTTCACCCAACCCTGAAAAAACTTGGGTGACAGCTGGTCCAATTTTGTATAATCTTAAACAGAGGTCCAAAATCAAAATTAATGTTCAAATTAAAGGCATTCATGCCATTATCCTGATATGTTAATATCTAAATCTACTATCATCTAGACATTGCTTTGTCAATGTTAAATATTTTTATCTCGAAACAATCGGTGATAATACACTTTATGCCATGATATATTTCATATTTAATTGATTTTATTTTTACTCCCATAGCAACACATGGGCAAACATCTAGTTAATTAATAAAGTACTACTCTCTTACTAAATTGTTATCGCCATTTACTTTTTTTCGTGACGTTTGACCATTCGACCGATTCAAAAAAATTCTTCAAATACAAAAAGTTATATGCTAGATTTCAAGTTTCTTTAGTGATAAAACACATTCCAACAAAATATATGACATTCCTTAAACTTTTTTGAATAAGACGAATTGTCAAACGTCACGAAAAAAGTGAATAGCGACAACAATTTATTAAAGAGGGAGTAATTGCTAACAATTAGAGGTACTATCGACATGTTACTTTTGAAAATTGTGAGACTGAAAATGTCCATTGAGACTGATCAAGGTACGCTAACACAATGAACACTGGTTCAACGCGATTGAGAAAACTTTTCTCAAAATTTAGTTACGGGACATGGAGAATTTTCCAGTCACTACATATTAAAACCCGGAGAGAACAGTGGAGAATAATACAATTTGTTTTCCTGCAGAGAAAACTTGTATTCCTATCTCTGGTCTCAACTCAAGTGAATACAAATTAAAAGTCTCAAATAGTAATAAAACCTCTAGTGATAATAATAAAACTAGACGCGAACACTGTGCATATCTACTAGTAATTAACATCTAGACCAAATTCCTAGTTTTGACAGGGAAAGAACAAACCACTTCATCTAGGAATGCAATGGATAAGTGAAACACGACATACAAGGAACCACAATAAAGATTGCCCGGCCGTCTCCTAGCTTAGCTCCTGCCAAACAAACGGAACTCCTGCAGAAATAACCAGCACACTTCGATTAATTAATTGTGGAATTAGCCACTAGAAACCCTTGCGTATTTCACAATACCTGATAATACTGTACCTGGTGATCAGGTCTACGCCCTGTGTCGCAGGCTTCTGCTCCTGTTGAGCCTCCTGCTGCTTGATCTGTGTCGTGTCTGGTTAGCACCACCATCAGCAATCGCCTGCGCCGACCCTGGAACAGGCGCTGCCGCCGGAGCTGGATACAGGGGAGGCGCCGCCGCTGCCGCCGGCACAAACACTGCCGGTCCAGGGTAGTGGGTCGCGCACGGTACCAGGGGCCTGAACGGAACCATGGGCAGGTGCCCAAGGACCACCGGAGCGACGCCGGCCGGCGGCGGCGCCATCGGGTACACTGCCGTAGAAGTCGCCGCCGGTGTACAGGAAGGAGGTGGGCCGATCGGCATCGCCGGGACGTGCTGCTGCAGCCACTTCATGTACTTGATGGTGTGCTCCAACGTTGAGGCGTGATTGGACTGGAAATGTTGCACACGGCACAGGAGCAACAGGTGTCAATGCTCGAACAAGCATAGCGCGATAAATCTGTGTCGGTACGTGCACCGAGATTGGAACTTTGTGCATCTTTAATTTATTATAAGTACTAGTATATCCTAGAACGGCAAAGAATCCGATGGAACGGGACAAAGATGGGCACGGGCTGCAGATTCCGTTTCCACTGCCGAGAGCAAAACAGATTACAAAACCTGAAGAAATTGGCCGCACTGGGCTCACCTTGTCGCATCCCGGGACGAGCTGCTGAAGCGTCTTCAGCCTCTCGTTGATCTTGCACCTTCGTCTCTGCAAATTTAAAGCGTGAACAAAACTTCACTTTCTGATGACAGGAAATGCATCTGACAGGATATATATATAGTGCAATTAGGTGATTCGTAGCACCTTTTCTGCGAGGTTGTGTGTTTCTCCGTGGTGAGACCTCCTGCCCCCTCCTGTTGCTGCCTTCTCGCTGAAGCTGCCAGCTGCTGTGCCCTGTTAGAGTCACATAAAAATTGAGAGAGGTAAGAATAACAAGGTGCTGAAATCAAGTCCCTTCAATATATTAGAACAAGCAAGAAAAATGTTATAGATAGCGTGGCTACCCTAGAACTCTAGCGCAAAAAAAAAGAGAGAATCCAGAAAATGAACATTCTTATTTTGTCATTACCCTGTTTCAGTTGCAAGCACATTCATGTGCCTAATTTATCCATGTCTGCATATAATGCATATAATCATACCTTTGCGCCCATCCCTTCAGTTACAGTTCTTGACGGCACGAAGCCCTCCTTCTCCGGCGACATCCTCCCACCGCTTCCATCCCCGTCGCGTGAATGCTCCTCACCCTTCACAATTACAGATAGCCACGACGCCATCTCGTCCTCGGAAGGTGCGTCAGGGAGCACCTGGGGTTCCTGCTGCACTGGAGTTGCCGCAGCTTGGTTCTTCACCATGACGTTGCCTCTTTCTCCACCTTGTTGCCACACCAGCTCGAAGAGATCCTCGCTGTACATGACGCAAATGAGATATTATGATTTGTTATACATATCTTCTACTATAAAAAGTTCATATGGAAATCAAGTGTATCTCGTGATGCTGGAACAAGCGTATACATAAACATATGATTGTTAGCATCGAATACGCATAACCATATTTCCATTTGTATACACAATTACGGATTGATCAAATATATTTGTACAATAGATATGCTATAGTACTGTTGAATGTCGATAGTATACATAGGCGAGAGAGACTACCGCTTACACCCGTTGCATGGCATAGTATCTGTATTTATATGCAATATATGGACTATGGAGTGCATTAGCAGTGAGATAGTGCACGTACTTGGAGTAATCACTAAACATGCTGATCGGGAGGTGGTGGTTATCAGTAGCTGCAGCGGCCTCGCCGGCAATGTCGGGGAAGCACCAGAGACCACCTGGTACTGGATTCATCATTATCTCTCTGCTGCACTAATGTAAAGCCTAAAATCTTTGCCACACCAAGTCACGAAGAGCAAGCCTAAAATCTTTGCCACACGAAGCCACAAAGAGCGTTATGCTGATCGACATATGCTGTCTATATATATATAGGGCCGAGACGGCGGTTCTTGTGAGCAGCCAGGACCCAGGAAGTAATGAAGGGAGGACACGCGACGGCTGGTGATTGGACCAGCGCTGCCTATGGCAAATGGGGAGAGAGAGACGCGCTGCTGATAGATACGATCGAATGGCGGCTGGGAAAGTGATGACGTAGTGTGTAGCTTATTAGGTTCTTTGTTTGGTAGCTGTTGAAATGTCCACGGTTCAGACACCGAGGCAGGAGCAGCAGGGCGAGGTAGAAGACGACGAGCTAGCTCACGTGTACGAGCTATATACGGAGGATGTATAGGTACAGACCCTTTGGACTCGAACTTTGTCTTGGTCGATACTCGATAGAGGGGGATGGCCCCTGCTCCCTCTGCTGAGACCCTTAACTTTCCCATGGCTGAGTGTTTGGACCGTCGGATGCCATTTTGATGGCTCCCCTGTATTCTTACAACGCCTATCATACTGAGATATGTCCAGACCAGTGGTGACGGGTACTGCCGCTCCGCCGACTACAGCGTGCGTTGTTCATTGAGGTTTTGTGTATCAACGAGTCTTTCCGGTGGAAAAATCGCTATTGCAACTATACCGTAAAAAAGGGATCATATATCAAGACTAATCAATCGATGGCCTAGCATCAAAGGAAAATAGACAGACAGAAAATGATCCGTTTGGCATAACTTTGACACAGCTGATCTGATTCTCATGTAGAATCAGTGAATCTGTACCAAATGTTGTGTATCAGAAGAGGCAGCTCTAGATATTTTGACCCATGCAAGCATTTACCTGGACTACGTGCCTTTAATTTCTTGTTCGAACAAGACTGATTTTATGTTTCAATCAGCAGTCTGTTCCCGCTTTCACTTGGAACCCTTATAATTTTGTGTTTAACCTTGTATCTAGGACCTCACAAAGCAACAAACTCAAAGGATGGCTATGGGACATTTTGTTTGCTAGTGCATACTATCAATTTAAGCTAAAATGTTTGGGCAACACATTCCTTGAAATGGAAGTCTATAAGTGCACCTTTGTCCCATTGAAAGTGTCGTTCTCGCTTCTCGAGAAGTCAAATCTTTTTAACTTTGATAAAAAATATATAAAAAATTATAAATATTGATTAAGTATAATTAGTATCATTAGATAGCTAATTGAATCTACTTTCATAATCAACTTATTTAAAGATATAAATATTACTAATATTTTCTACAAATCTAGTCAAAGTTTAGAAAGTTTGACTAGCACGGATACCATAGCGACACTTTCAATGAGACAGAGGGAGTATAATGTAACTTGCATGCAAAGTTACTTTGACAGGACCGTGACCAAGGTCACTTACGAGGAGCAGTGGCGATCATCGAACATCTCGAGGAACTCCTTTCCGTCAAAGTCTGTTGAGTTGTGGTACAAAGTTGGACTTGAATCGTGGATGCTCATCATCTACTCTTTCGTACTACTCACAAGAAGCACACAAGTTTTGCTTCTTTGTTATTTAGTTTTTTTGTAGATTTCTTGTGATACCTAGTATATAGTATAATGGAGAGAGAGAGAGAGAGTCACCAGAAGAACGTATGGAGCAGAGAGGATTGGCGGCTGCATGCGAGACCTTTCATGCGCAGAACCACGATGCATAGAGCATAGATGTAGAAGAAGATGAGGCCCACCAGGAGGGCCCGTACCAATCTATCCGTCCATATGCTACCCTTCACTCCATCGCATCCGTATAAAAGATACGGTCCAGCTAGTTCGCCAAAAAGTTTGTACCTATTAGCTGCAGAGGTTGTCCTCTAGGAAAAAATTACCGGTCGGTAACCGGCCGGTTTCCATGGTTACCGCAGTTACCGGACCGGCCCGGTTACTAGCGGACGGCCGGTTACCGGCCGTTTGAAATTCAAAATTTTAGATTTTTGAAAAAATTTGATGTAAAAATTCGTAAAAAAAACTAGATGTGATATGATGAATTATGGTGAAAAGATGTTATGAAAATTCACAAATTTGAGGGGTCAAAAAAATAAGACGATTGAAAAAGGAGAAAATAAAATAAAAATCCAAAATGAACCTTATCCACTCACTTCCAGAGAGCTCGGCCACCACCCGTGGAGGCGTGGACTCGGCGTCTCGCACCCGCCCGCCCTGCGCCCGCCGCCGCCCTGCGCGCCCGCCGCCGCCCCGTTCTCGCGTCGCCGCCCTACGCGCCCGCCGCCGCCCGTGCCCTGCGCCCGCCGTCTACGAGGCGTCCGCCGCCTGAGTGGCGCCGCCCGCCGCCGGGGCGCCGCGCCGGCCGCCGGAGCCGGCTAGCCGCGCGGTAAGCGCGGTAAACGGCCGCCGGGTCTCGGTAACCGCGGCTACCCACCGCGCGGCTAGCCGCTCAAGGTGACCGGCTAGCCGGCCCGGATGCGCGGCTAGCCGGCGTGGATGGGCAGTTAGCCGTTGCAGATTGTCTCCCTCTCCGAGGTTCGATAATTGTTCTTTGAAATTACAATTTTTCCATAGGTGAATTGTGAGCAATAGGATTTTAGATTAAGCTTGTACATTTGCTCCTTTGTTGTAGGAATAAATGGCAGATCGAAAGAGTGATGTTTGGGAACATGGTGAAAATCGATACCCAGGGTTTGCTTGCAAATATTGCGGACTGGCAAACCACTTCGTAGTGGACGGGCCTAACTTGGCAACAATACAAAGCACAATTAGTGGATACTCATAGGATTATGCTCATATCGACGGATCAATATGCCAACTGGATGTAGCCACCTTGGTCTTCAGTGTAATATGCATAAGATATTCTAGTTTGTATAATTATTTGCTCAAAAACTATGTGTTGTAATGGACTATTTATTCGAACCATATGTACTATGGATTATGTCTTATGATTTTATATGACTGTAATCTATATTATACGTCCTTAATATCTGAGTTGCATTGTTGTTAAAATTATGCAAAGGTCATGCCAATTTTTTGTGCCTTTTCTTTTGCATTTTCCATTTTATCATTTTATGTCGGTTTTTCATTCCTGTCGGCGGTTTACCGCACTTACCGAGCGGTAAACCGAACTTACCGAGCGGTAAACCGGTTCCTAACCGCACAACAGGCGTTTCAGTCCAACCAAATTCAAATTTCCGGTTTGTTCGGTTTTTCGTCCGGTAACCGCGGTAACCGCGATCTCGACGCCTAGCGGTTCCGTCGGTTCAATCGGTAAGTTTTTCCTAGGTTGTCCTATCCAAAAAAAGTGTCCATGGCTGCAGAGATTGTCCTATCCATTTATATGACCAAGAGTAGGTTTTAGTTCATGACCCTACTCTTGTGCACTACACAATTAACAGTTTTTCGTTTCTATAAAAAAAATTTGTCCGCTGAAGGTAGCCATCGAAAATACCTTAGCGTTCCTACTATTCCCCTAAGGTAGTACTTTGAGACTAACCTTGGACCACTGGCACACTTTTTATTGCAATGCAAATTCTCTGTTTTGTCGTTATTCTACAAATTAAGAAGGGTAAAGTTATTGTAGAGGTTGTCAGCTAAACTATGCCAAGATTGCATTGACATATGAGACGGTATCTTGCAGATAAGACCATTGTTTTATACCATTTGGTAAATTAAATTCATTGCAATAAACATGTTAGACTGTACATTTGGTTGAGCTTCGCTATGATCAAACTATTCAAGGACGTAATGCCATGTGATAGGGAAATTTAAATTATTACAATAACAAAACCAGGAAATGTGAACAAAGAAATTGGTAGAACCCACTCCTGCAAGAATTTGGCCTCATTCACATGAGGTCAGAGACTTCTAAGTTCCCTTCATTATTAGTTCTTTATTTTTTAAATAATATATTATTTATAGAATATGCTAGTCTACTGCAAAATTTGAGACAGTAATATTGATAACCTAAATGATAAATTTTACAATCTGAGGTGTAGTAGTAAAATCGGCTTTGAAATTTTGCATGTGGTGGCGCTACCATGCAAGACAAAGAAGTAAATTTCTTTTGCCTGCTTTTCACACTGGGTAACATAAAGTTTGGGAAGGCGTATATGTTGCAATCTACTAACAGAAAGTGATACTCAATGACATACTAGTACTCCAGTGAGTCACGCAATTCGTCTTCTGCACAACACTGTTAATGAAGGTTCTGGACTCGTGTGAGGAATTAGATGCATAGAAAGCCCGGATATGGTTTTACCAACATCCATAGTGTGCTCAGCAATTCATACGCTCATGTTAAGTATCAGTTAAATATCAGTCTATAATCAGTACTCCTATCAGCCGTGACAACCACATGAAATATGATCCTTTGGTGCGCGGCTTGCGTTTCCCTGCTCAGTTATATTATTATAATGTATTATTGCTCTTGCTCATGAGTCATAGCGCTAGGTTATAGCTACTACTACCAATACTGCCAGATACATTGCACCAGTTTAATCTCAAGACTATCTGACTATAATACCATGTGGCACACCGGAAATGGTTGGTCGTTGGGATCGCATGCTGCTATAGCAGAAGTGCATGAACCTTTGCTTGTTCGTTCCAGGCTCCTCGGGATGACGGTCACGACCTACTCCGATCCATCGCGCATGCATCTGCATGAACTACAGATATTTTAGTTTTGTTTCCACTAGACACACGTAGGCAATCAATCGAGTAGTCAGCTTGTGATCAAGCGCATACTAACACCACTATGCCTTGTCGCCCATCCAGACAGATCTGCTATATGTTACGCCCTCCAGTTTCCTCAAAAAAAAAAAAAAAGGTACTCCGCCCTCCCAACATGCTAGGTTCACTGAATGGATTCACGACATTTGAATGCACCCAATAATGATTCAAGCAGATAGATACTCCCTCCATTCTAAAAAAAAACGTTAGGATAGGAATCCTAGTTAAAAATGAAGTAGCTCCTATGTCTGAACATAGATATTGTTTGGAGCAGCCCTACAAATACGTACACAAAAGTAGCTTATTTATTGTTACATTTCTTACATAATATGTTGTCCCTGATGCAAAGATTTCACTTTTTTTAGGTAGCTGCAAACGTTTCACTTTGATTACAAAAGGATTCTAGGCAAAGTAGTTGTTGCAAGCTTAGTGACGTCTAGTTTTTTTGACTGACATCACATGTTACTGCCGCCATCGTAGTGAAGTCTCTCCGACCCCTCTTTCTTTTGTCATGGTTGGATCCAGGCAAAAATCTTGTGAGAGTAGAGAAGTTTTATGATACACACCACTAGCTACCAGTAATCTACTGGTATTACTGAGGGTATTAAAGTAATTACACAATTTAAATTTATTCCATTTTCCCAACCATCCACCATCCACCGTGCATCTCGCTCTCTGTCGCCCGCGCTTTCCTTCGCCATTATTTGATAACACAAATTTACAATTTTTATCATTTTGTCTTTGTCGATAATACCCCAATGAATTTAGTACTACCTTAGACTACTGACGGTACTAGCATCAGAAAAATATTTTATCTAGACCGTTGAATTATCAGTACTGGTAGTACTTAGTGCTAGTACTACTAGTAGTGTGTACCAGAAAAGTGCTCGTGAGAATAATGTAACCTTCAAAAAGTTTCTGATCAGTATTAAATTTGATGGATTAAGATTAGTTTTTTTTGCTTTCTTCAGTAACAGAAGAATCTAGAAAGAAAATACAAGAAAAAATACACTTAATCATAGGAATCGTATTTCAACTTGTTTGTTGAGTGACGCCTTTATAATGTTCCATACAAGTTTAGAATTAATGGCCGCTTTGCTAGAGATTCTCAGGAAGTGACTCTCTTCTCTATGGGAAGCTGATTCTCTGAGGAGAAGCGATTATGTTGCTGAAACTGATCCTTCGTTGTTCTCTAGGATGAAGCAGTTTTAAATAGGACCGGGTCGTTGTTGCTGAGTTGGTTGAGATGCAAGAGGGGGAAGGGAAGCAAGTCATCCTCATCGGATGAGGGATTCTGTTGGTAAGTTCCAGACGGAAGAGGATGAGGTCAAGGAGAAAAAAGAGAGTAAAGGTTTGACGGACGAGGTCGGTAATGGGATGGGAGCGTGGAGCATGGGGAACGAGAACATCATTTTCATTGGGACTTTTGTGTGGAGGCGTAGAACGGCACTATCTATGGGAGTATCTTCTTTGATTTTGCTTGATTCTCATCTCCACGGAGCATTTTGTATGAGTACCGTGAAGATGAGAAGAGCATGAGTGTACTACTTAGCTGTAATCATTTATTTCAAAATACTTGCAAAATGAGGATGCACACAATTACAAAAAAATAATATTTTTTCATTTAATTTTGAAAAAAACTAAATTATTAGGTACACTGTGCATGTTGTTACCACACAGTTAGTTTATACTATAATTATATTAGTTAAGTATATAATAACAGAATAATTGAAATGGGTTTTAGTGTGGCTACGTGTCTCTTTTCTAAGGCTATTAATGGCAAATCACAGAATCCTATCAATTGTTTTTTTCTTAACGTACTACTGGACACCTTTTATTACCTTAGCAATGCCGTTTTGTTATATACTAGTAGAAGATACTATATTCTTTCAAAATTCTGATGTTATGGGCACAAGGGGTTAATTGTCAAAATAGCACTCCTAAGGAGTGACTCTCCAAAATAGCATTTTTGATTGCAGTTTTCACAACGCACCTAGCATTACCTGTTTCTTTTTATTTTCCACCCCAAAACCAATTCGGAAAGGATGATTTTGCCCTTGCCTCCTCGCTGTTGGGAGCCGTGGAATCCATGACGAACACCAGTGCACAACAACCAGCCATGCCCGCCAGCCACGCGCGCCCGCCTGCTCGCCTAGCACGTTCGGAGCCACTGCTCCCCCGAATTGGTTGAGAAAATAACAAAAACACGAGTCGATCAATTTCGGTAGAGGCAAGGGCAATTTCGAATTGGTTTTGGGAGGAAAATAAAAAAGAAGCAAGTAATGCTATGTGTGGTGTGAAAACTGCAATCAAAGATGCTATTTTGAAGAGTCACTCTTTAGGAGTGCTATTCTGGAGTAGCCACTCCTTAGGAGTGCTATTTTGACAATTAACCCTAATTGAAGCATGGATGGAAGTTTGGTCAGATATAAACTGGCACACATAGTCACATACGTTACATACCTTGTGTGCTCTCTTCATGTAGCCATGGCATGCTTGTTGTTGGAGATGCCTTGGCCTCCGGTGCTCACCGCCCTGGGCCAGTCGGCTATTAGCCACCATATCTGACGACGATGAACCAACGACCATCGACCACGGACGTCCCTGTACGGGATTTTGATCTGCGCTTTGACAGCTGACTCTCGCTCACATATGTACATGCAAGTTTGCAGGCTTCTCTCTTGTGTACTGATATCTGCATGCCATGCTTGAAGTTGAACCAATCTACAAGACAGAAGAAGAAGAAGCTGGTATGCAGAGCACCGGTTTCTCTGTTGACTAGCTACTTGTATTCCTTATAGAGAGAAACATGGCGGAGTTTATATATCTATATATACTCGTGTATCGAGAAGGATACATATCCATTCCATCGGATAGGCACATGGATCTCCCTGGAAACAAGAAGATAAACACTGGCTATTGCTGCATTCAACAAGTGTGCAACTGTCCACATGGTAGCTTCCGTTGTTCACCATCCCGTGAGAACATGTGGCGCCCATGCATGACGCACCAGTATACAGTCAAAGAATCCACAGACACAAAAAAAAAAAAAAAGAAATACAACGCATGTACGTATATGTAGATGCACGCCTCACGTGGATAATATTGTTCTCCTTGATGCTGTTGTAGCAGGGGCCAAGGCTCAGAGCCAGGATGCTCTTCGAAATTAAAGGGATATCTTAGAACTTTATATATATTGAACTTGTGATATATACCACACGTAGAATGCTCGATAGTTGCATGAAACCAGAGATAGTTGTTTTTTTTTTTGTCTTTCGCGAATTGAAATATGAGATAGTTGTCCACCTTGCTTGCTTCCTAGACCTCAGTGCTCTCCATTTTTGTCTTTGTATGCCGCATCAACCGAGTATGCACGTGTTACGCGTGCACATGCCACGTGGATTGCATTGTGCTGCTTCTGCATAGACCATAAACATAATTTTGTAGCTCTATATGGCTATGCATGGTGCACACATTTTTTTGAAGTATTTCATTTTGCAAATCTTAGGTAGATTCATGTTTAGGCAGAATTCTATTGAAACTATGTTCCTGATGAGATTCTTCAAATGAAATTAAGGTATAGAAGGTGATATAATATAAGCTTGCTGTCCGGAGCCTCTGCACTTAGTTGAGTCTTCGGAGCGTCGGCAGAGCCAAAAGCATGTGTCTGGCTGCCAAAATATTGCCATGCGCTTGGGTTAGGCCACCTACTCCCGTGAGAGTGGAGCTGGCCGGCCTTCTGGCCGCATGCCCACCGCGTGTGGTCAGTAAAACACTGCACATGTGATACGTCTCCATGCCGTGTGTAATATTGCCTTATCATGGGACCAGTAAAATAGGAGAAGAACATAACGACAACAGACGTGGAGTAGAGAGGACAGGAACGAACATATTGGGAGAAACACATACAGCATGGTTATTATTAATTACAAGAAACGACATTTACGGATGATACAGCAAATCGTTGTCCAGAAATTGGACTCCCCTGTGATGACAAACACAAACACAAGTGATGATATATACATCGTCAAAGACACCATCATCAAGGAACGATCTTGTAAGCCTTCATCTTGTGGATCCACGAGTCGAAGGACTTGACCGTGTTCCGGAACCCGAAGAAGCCATGCTCCTTACTCTTGTTCATGCTGTCCAGAAGCTTCCAGTTGGCACCGTGCTCATTGACCACGATGTCAATCAGCCACCAGTTGGCCACCTCGGAGAGCTGCGTCTCCACGAGCCCGTTCTCCTGCACGATCTCCGCCCACACTCGCTCCTTCCCGGCCATGGCCTCCACCACGCTGAACCTGTTCTCTTCACCCGCGTACCCGGCCCACTCCAACCCGAACCGTTCAGCCAGCACCGGCCACAGCTGCTTCCACTTGTAGATGTCCCCGTTGCAGCAGTTGAAGGCCTGGTTCCTGGCCACGGGGTCCACGGCCGCCCAGATCTCCTGCTCGGCGATGAGGTCGGCGTCGGAGGCGTTGACGAACTGGTCCCAGGACCCGAGCGAGCCCGGCCAGCGCAGCGTGGCGGCGCCCTCCTTGCGGCAGATCGCCGCGTACACGCAGAGGCTGCACACGGTGTTGAACACGCTCCGCGGCGAGAAGCCCAAGATGAGGCTGGGCCGGTGCACGGACCAGCTGACGTCGCCGCCGCGCCTGGCGACCCGGTCCGCGAGCACGTCCTCCTGGTCGTAGTAGAAGTTGGGGCAGCCCGGCAGGCGCGGCATGTCCTCGGTGTAGGGCGGCTCCGGCGCCGGGACCTTGCCGATGAGCTCGAACGGGCCGATGTAGTGCTTGGTTCCGGTCTGGAGGCAGACGTGCGCCAGCGAGGGGCAGCCGGTGACGACGGCGTCGAGGACGTGGCGGAGCATGCCGGAATTGGCCGCCTGGTTCTGCGCCTCCGTGGCGTGCGGGGTCCACGCCACGTAGAACACGTGCGTGACGTCCGTGAGCGGCGCGAGGGCCGCGGCCACGGCGCGGGCGTCGGTGAGGTCCACGGTGATGTGGGACACGGAGGTGGAGGGCGGTGGGGACCATGGCGGTGGCGGGCGCCGGGAGAGAGCGTACACCTTCCATGGCCCGCCGGGGGTGTCCGGTAAAGGTAGGATTTCGACGAGGGAGGTGCCGACGATGCCGGTGGAGCCGACGACGAGCGCTACGCTGCGGAAGGGCTGCTGCTGGTCGGAGCTGTTGGCCTCATCCCGGTCCCGGAGCTTGTTGATCCTGTCCAAGGCCGTCGCACCAGATGACCACCACCTGCTCATGGTCGTCTCGTCCCTACTACTGCTTTATTATCACAAGGAATGGAAGCTTTTGTTCTTCGAATTCGAATAGATGGGTGAGTGGGAACTAGAAGCAGAGACGATATCAATTTATAGAGTACGTACTAGGAAGCCTGGTCGTAACTTTCATGCACCAGCTAGCTGCTCCTTCAATTGTTTGTGTGGGCCATAGACACCTCTCCGGACAATGCGCTGCTGCTTACGTTCGTTGACATTGTAAATACTCAGAATATCCCAATGGAATCCAGAGTTTGGAAGATAGCCTTTGTCACGGGGTTACTGTAGGGACCTGCCCGGCCGTCAACAACAACCCCGCCCCTATATCTGTGCTGTTTAGCAAAAACAGAACAGAAAAAAAATGTTTTGCACACATTACGTTCCACGAGGTAGATTATTTTTCCCCCGACCAACAAGCAAAAAACTAGTTACACTTATTTTTCATTTCCGTTGATGATCATGTAACGTATACGATCTTGAAAAAGAAACTCATCATGTGACGCGTTTTAAGATTGATTACGTTACCGTCCGCCGGTTGGTCATCTTCTTTGTGTTTTCTTTTTCTCTACCTCGTTCTGTTCCAATTGTATGGAACCAAGGCCAGCACAAAGACCATAATGGCCTATGATCTTCTTTGTGTTTTCTTTTTTCTACCTCGTTCTGTTCCAGTTGTATATGGAACCAAGGCCAGCACAAAGACTATAATGGCCTATGATTATGGTACCAAGTCAAGAGGTACTCGCTCAGCTCTGACTGGTGCAACAAAATGTTGACAATCGCAATATACGGTTGTTATTCTATATGGATTATAAATTCAGTTATTCCTTTGTTGATGATAATGATCGAATGCATACATGGGCTAGACTAGGCATTAATAGAAAATTAGAAAATAGATCACAGGGTACTTCATTGGTTAGCTCGGATCACATAGAAGTATTGGTAATGTACATGATTTTGCATCGCACGATGACATGCATAGAAGGAATAAATTAAAGGGTCATTAGGGCATGTACAATGCTAATTAATGAGCGGGCTCTTGAGCTGATGTGACAATGTATTTTTGTAAATAGCCCCTCCAATCTTTGAAGAGACGGCTGGGTGGTCTCTTGACGAAGAGACGGTCTCTATCACGTGTTCCGATGTAAGAGACAACTCCGAGCATCGTTGTACATGTGAAGAGACGACTTATGTCATGCAATCATTAATAATATGTATTTATTAAAAGACATCATGTAGAGTCTCTTCTTTGTATGACTAGAATTGTTTCGTGTCTCTTTGCTTGGATACATGTGCCCGAGAGACCACAGTGAGCTCTCCTTTGTACATGCCCTTAGTGGACAAAAGACGAGTCGTCACATGAGATTGATTACAGCTTTTTTAGAAGTGTTTTCAAGAGTAAGAGAGAAGATAGCAGCCAGGTACGTTTAAATTTATACTTGTACATAGACCAATGTTGAATACTTAGCCAAATATAATTTATTTATATGTTAGTGATTCATGTAGCAGTTTGACATGTCCAAGTTGCAGACACACAAAGAAATGCAACTTGCAGGGACCATACATGTATGTTTATTGAATGTTTTATTAATAATTAATTTTAATATTTATTTAATATAAATAATGGTTAGATATCAAAATTCGCAAAATTACCTATCGCCCGGACTACGGGCAACAAAGACACCTGCCGCCCTGTTGGGCGACTCAGAAGTTATTTTTACAAATTTTGAAAATAAGTGATTATTAATACCAAATAGTATAAAATTGATTATTAATATAAATTCTAGGGTTCTGTTCATTCATATGTATTTCCTTTGATCAACCAGCCGGTTGAAATAATATGAACGGCTAGCTTCCGGTGTTTTTCATGGCCACAAGTTTATCTTCCTTGCTTATTCATGTGCCCTATTTGCGAATATGAAGAAGTTGATTTTTTTTTATAAAGGGTGAATTATATTATATTGCGAATAAGGAGAGTACAAAGACACCTTTAAGCAAGGTGTAGACAATACTGCATAGTAGTAGCAAATACAAACGCCAGAATCTAACTCGTACAGATAAGTTCATGGCATGAATGAAGCGGTCCACATGTAAGTAGTGCATGTGGATGAAACGTGATGAGATAGCTCGATGCGGAGATCGTTGGCGCAACTCTAGTGGCATCAATGGTTAGAAAACGGCCGGACAAAGGGGCCTCCACTGCATTTCTGGATATAGGGGTAGGACCACGGTCCTGGCACGGAAGTTCATCGGATTATGGTTGAGATGTGGTTGAACTTTCATCGAGTCACGGATGAGCGGCATCGTTGACTACCATAATGAGTAGAGGTGAGCTTTCTTTCTCCGAGGTAGGTTGACCTTGGCAATGAGGCATGGGTGCTAAAGCAGAGTGCTAAGGATGACCATCTCGAGGCTGGAACACCATATGCCTCAAGTGGGCCCTCGTTAGGTGAGCCCACGGCATGGCCCAACCACAAGATGCTGAAAGTGCATCTAGGTCCCTAATTATGGTTTTCAGTGATTGATATCAATACAATTAAGAAAGGACTAATATATCAATTGAGCATGCACGCAATTTCTAATTTTGATGAATATGATACCAAAGAAATTCAAAAGAAAAGATTAGACAAAGCCAAAAAATTGCAAATCTTGAAAAAGGGAGTAACTACGCTCAAGAACAAGGCTTAATGATATTGTGATTTCTCGTGAGTATAGAAACATTGTACTATCAAGAGGGACACAAAAGAAACAAGCGTTGATAAATGAAGTGCTCAAAATAAATTCCGAAAGCCAATTTCTTTTTCCATGTTAGCAGAGTCCGACAATATCCGACTATCGGATATTCGAGTTGGACTCCAAAGACATGCACACCGTAGCAAAAACCACAGAGTTGGACAATATATCCGACTCCATCGGACAGATGACCGACCTAAGGAAAAATTCGAGTTTGTCGGATTTTCCACTCGGATCACAAAGACTTGTGCAGCTTGTTTCGTCGGACAATGACAAAATCTGAGTCCGTTAGGTTTTTGACTCGGACCACGGAGCAAAACATACCAATCGTCGGACACAGTGGCTCTTTTTTAAACCACGACTACAATAAGGGGTCTCACCCCCTTTTGGTCGGTTGGCAACTTCCATAACTCAAATATACACTCCCAACACCCGAGCACTCCTCTCTCCTCCATTGGTTCCTACTCCAATCTTTGGTGGGTTTGAGAAAAGATTGAGGAGATTTAATTGAGCAATACATTCCATTCAAGAGCACTTGATTACTCTTTGGGATTCATCCCCTAATCGGTTAGGCATCACCCGGAGAGCTCCCAAGTTTGTGGTTGAGACACAGGACATTTGTTTTTGCCCCTCCTTCGTGGAGTTTGATAGTGGATTTCAAGCCTTGGTGGCAACTTTCGGAGGTTTAGGGTTGAAAGAGACCCGGTCCTTGGTGGATCCCTCAATAGAAACGTAGGTTCCTTTGGTGGAGCTGAACTTTGGTGAAAATCATTGTGTCTCCTTGTCTTTCTTTCTTGTTGTTTAATATCCAGCTTGTATGCCTTGTTCTTGGTGTTCTATCTAGCTAGTTGTAGTGCTCTTTTCTTAGATCTACCTGTGTGGGTGGGTTGCTAGCAAATGCTCACTCTGTCTGTTGCTTTCTTACTTATATAGTTGCTCACTCCTAGCTTGGTTTGTGCTAACTTGTCCATTTCGACGTCCGATCTGTTTTCCTCACGAGGCCATCGGACATTATCCTATGACAGTTGGATATTGTTGTTTATTGGACAATATTATACTATTATCGGATAGTGTAGTCGGATAATATTTTCCCGTGTTACTAATTTTTGAATTAAATGGCTTTCAGGGATGATCGCCTATTCTCCCACCTCTAGGAGACTTTTAGACGGACCACGGTGGAGCGCCTCACAAGCCCGACACCCACCGGCCACATGGGGGACTCCTACGGCGGATCCAAGAGCACTAGCCTAGAGGGCGAGCGGCGAGATGGTGGATCCAAACGATGGAGTGATGGAAGACGAGGAGGGTAGAGCCGACTTGTTGGAGCGGAGAGAGTGGTTGGTCAAGATCCGATGAAGGAGTGGTAGATCATGTGGTAGCATATCGAATTGAGGCGGGTTCGTCGAAGGAAGAAGAGAAGGGAGAACTCAACATGGGAGACATCGACTTGACGAGGAGGGTGGCGGCGTGGAGGTGAACTAAGCCGATGAGGTCCATCCACGTCGAGGTGGGGTGGCAGTGGAGCCAACAAGAGTGACGCTAGGGGGCCAAATCCGGGCCTGCTTTTGTCGTATCTCACGCCAAAACTTGTGGATCTTGCTACGGCAAGCCGGACTCTAGTCATAGAGGTGAAGGCAACGGCGAGAGGGAAACCTAACACTACTTTGTTGGGTGGTCCTCATCGACAAAGGCTCACCATAGCAGTTGGTGAAGATGAGCGAAGCACGGTGTAGATGGCAATAGCAACCTAGAAGGGGAGGGGGTGGGTCCCTCGCCAATCTGCTTCCGGCGAGGGCACCGGACAGAGAGGACGGGAGGGGAGGGGGAACCTAGGGTTAGGGTCGGGGTGACAAGAGCTCTCGACTATGGGCACTCTATATGAAGATGGTTGGCCTAGAGATGGGTGACCCCAATGAGTTCGATGGAGGCCATATATAGGACATCATATATTATCAAGAGTAAATTCCTTCCTTGGTCCTATTAAAGTTGTTGGTTCCTTTCTTGGCCCTCAAAATTCTGAACTTACCTATTTGGTTCCTTTTCTGGCCTTTTTGTTAGTTTGATGCAACTAACAATGTCAACTTGAGGGTAAAATGACTGATTTGCCCTTTGTCATGACACAATGAGTTTTTTCTTTCACAATAAGTATTATTTATTGATTCAATAATTGGTTAGTATTTTTTATTTCATTATTGCACAAAATTTTATCATGTGCACTTTAATCCATTTAATTGACGCATTATTTCAACTCATAATAAATGCAAGAAATCTTGGCACATTTCTAGAGATGAGACCAACATATTTCTTCATTATCTTCACAACAACTTCTTGATAATTTTTATTTAATGCAACAGATCCTCCAAGTAGGTGCCACGTTTCCAGCCCCCCCACCCCCAGCAGTCCAGGTGGCACCACCATGGCCTAGTCCTCCCACCTGCCTTGGCCTTGGTCCGCCACCATGGCCCACAACGCATCGCCATGGCCTATTATGTGCTTTCGTGGAGACGCCCTAACCCTAGCCCGCGACAGCGGCCAGAATCTGCGGGCGAGTGGCGAGCAGGCACCCTCGGCCATGGCGATCGGCCACTCTCGGACGACGCCTCACCTCTAAGGGAGACGCCCTGCTCCATTGCTCCCGATGCCGATGTCCTGCACCCCGTAAGCCCTGAACCACAACACCACCGACGCTTCTCTGTTCGTAGGTGCTTGTGGGTTGGGCTCTGTTCGATTTGTTCAAGTTAAAATGCCAAGGATAAGGTGGTAATTTTGCTTGGCAGAAAATACTCCTCTCACGGCATGAGTTCAGAGACCCGATGAAAATGCCTAAAAAGGAACCAATTTCAGTTTTGAGGCCAAATAGGGAAGTTCAAAATTTTTAGTCCAGAAAAGTAACGAGCAACTTTAGCAGGGCCAAGAAAGGAATTTACTCATCAACATCTATGTGGCATGAAGTGATACTATTTTTTTTGACCGAAGTCAGTAGGGAAGACCCCTACCTACCTTTTTTCTATATATGAATAACAAAAGGTTTGCTGTACATTGTAAGGCCGCAGGCCCAAACCAGAAAAACCTGGTCTAATCTGTTAGATCCTCTATAGAAAATTACATATAAAATAATCCAACAAAATTTTTACATTTGGCTTAGCTTTTAAAGCTACAAAAGAAATTTCTTCTTTGAAATGTTGCTTCACTCTTCGCAAAGATTTGACCTTGCTGTCAAAAATTATGCCATTTCTATGGTACCATATAACTCATCAGCCTATGATGACCACCTCTCTGAAAATGACTGAGCCAAAGTTTCTTCGAGCTTGTATGAGCATTCTGCCAGGGTCTGTGTTTGTGTTCCAGAAGATGCCTATGTGGTTCCAACGCCTGGTACTGAAACTGCATTAGAACAGGAGATGTAGTATGGTTTCCTCGGTGTGATCATCACATAAGACACATTCATAGGAATCAAGAACTCTGTTTTTCCTTCTGAGCAAATTCCTAGTATTGATACGGTCTCTGAGAACCAGCCAAAAGAAGCTGTCAATAAGTATGTAAAGCTCCGTTTGGTACAACTTTACGTAGATGATTCATAGGCAGAAAGAAGTTGTCAATAATAGTGCCTTCTGATTCGGGCGAGCAATTTTTTTATTCTAATTTTGAAAACTTATGTTATAGATTAAAAAAGAAGGGTAAATTCCTTATTTGCCATTGGAAATTATACCGTTCCCTTATTTTCTATCATCCAAAGTTACTAGAGTGGCAAATAAGGGATTCAAATTTGAACTCAATGGCAAATAAGGGAATTGGTAAATTTTGATGGCAAATAAGGGAATGATATAATTTCCGATGGCAAATAAGGAATTTTGCCAAAAAAGAATCACTTTCAGATTATCATCGAGAATCACTTCCATGGAATATCTACTTAAGACACCTTCATTTGATGACATACGGTTTCATTTTTTTCCTCCATGATTAGTCTGTGCATAATCTGACAGAGCATCACGCCATCGCACAGTCATCTCCATATGACTATTCAAAATCGAGGAGAGTGGTCACCACCAGGACTTTTTTTTCGTGGGTGGGTATGGTATGTGTTGTATTGTATGCGTAGTAGCTTTAAATACATTTCATGCCCATGTGTCATTGCACTGTACTACACTAGCTAGTACTCCTGCATGCCAAATGTTGGCGATACACACGATCAATTGTTGTAGAGATGAAGGCAATAAAATGTGCAGTGTGGTTGTGTAACGGGGCCCGTGTGCATGAACGCTACGTTGATACGCGCATCCGGCCAGAGTAGCTAGCGCGGTGTCTGCGAGATGACGGCGCGTCAGCCAATGCAGAGATGCACCTGCAATTCTGGAACCACGCAGACCTCGTTTCTGGAAGCGACAAACTAGTGGCCGGACCAAACCTAGAACATGCGATTCATTTGAGCTTTTGGATGAGTGTGCAGCCATCTCTTATTTCTAAAAAAATATTACCTCTAGTTTAATGATGTGGAAATTATAATTAATTCATTTTAAAATCTAAACATTACTAATATCATAATTTGAAACTAAAGAAAGTAATATTCATGGCAAGTGGTTAGAGGGAACCATATATATATGTATATAGATACATAATATACAAGTCCACGTCCATCCTGTCCAACCTAAATTAGTTGGCGTGACATTTGCAGTGTTGTAGACATTGTTTTCGGGCGGACAGATGGAAACCAGATGAGCAGCGGATGAAAAATTTCCACCCAAATGTCCGAGCCAAAAGCACTTGCCACATCGAGCCAAATGTTGAAAATCAAACTCAGACGATACTGCTGGAGGGTGTAAAATAAGCTTATTTTTTCACCTATACGAAAATGTATTTATAAATATGCCACTATATATAACAATTAAATCGAGGTTCTGATCTTGCAGTCAGATATAGCGGAGACCGGAGTGCTTCGTCACGTGAGCTAGGTAGTTAACCCTGCAATTACCCACATAAACTGCTATTCTTCAGTAATCAGTGTGCTATAGTGTAATCAATCAAACAATACTACCAGCATATATGAACTGATGAGTTGGGATCAAACAAGGGGACTCTCATTTTTGGAGAGGACTTTTGAAGGTCAAAGATGAATTCCTCTCATGTGTATCTTTCAATGTGAAGGATGGCTCCCAGGTTAGATTTTGGGAAGACACATGGTGCGGAACAAGGCCTTTCAGTGAGATTTTCCCTAACCTTTATAATGTCACATATAACCCGCATGATTCAGTAGCACGGGTTATGGAGGGGGATCCTTATCGGTTGTCTTTCAGACGCACCTTAATAGGGGTTAAGCTTACTGAATATAATGACCTTATAGCTAAAATCTCTAATTTCAATTTAACGGAGGAAAGGGATACAGTGTCATGGAAGTTACATAGGACCGGCCAATTTTCTACCCGATCGATGTATTTACTTCTTATGAACCAAGACACTCCTTTTCGACATAAGTTAATTTGGAAGTTGAAACTACCGACAAAGATTAAAATTTTCCTATGGTTTCTTGCTAAGGGGGTCATTTTAACCAAGGACAACTTAGCTAAACGTAATTGGAAGGGGAGTCAAAAGTGTTGTTTCTGTAATTGCATTGAAACTATTCAGCACTTATTCTTTGACTGTCACCATGCCAAAACCATTTGGAGAGTAGTTGAAATAGCTACAGGTCTTAGCCCACCTAGATCTTTAACCCATATTGCAGGGGATTGGCTTGCTAATTTTAATTCAGGCAAGCGAAATATAATTCTAGGAGGAGTGGCTGCCATGTGCTGGGCAATTTGGCGATGTAGGAATGAGATTTGCTTTGATAATATAAGATACACATCGTTTATGCAGGCACTATTCAGAGGAGCTTATTGGTTGCGGTACTGGGCGCTGCTGCAGCCTGAGGAGGCCAGAGACCGGCTAAGAGGAGTCAGTGCGGCAATGGAGGTTGCGGCATTGGAATTTTTTGCCTCTCACGGTTGGAGATTTAATAATAGACTTGGTCCTCCTTAATATTTTTTGTAGCTCTTCTTGTCAATCGGAGATTGACTCTTTTTTGTAATAATCAAAATAAAAACAAATCCGGGCTGCGTGCTGTGCAGAGGCCGGGAACTTGTAAACAGTTTCCATTATCTAAAAAAAAAATGAACTGATGCGTATACCTGGTTTCGAGCTGGTGGTGATGCCACATTTGGAACAACATTTTCAGGATACTGCAGCATGGCCGCCGCGTGCACCATGACTGCAGGTTGGCGAATAAGTGGGAGCATGGGCACAAACGGAGCCATCGGCGCTGCAAGAGGTCCCTCTGGTGGGACGACCCTTCTCACCACCAACATCCCCGGAGCAATGGCACCCTGAGGCGGCGACGGCAGCCCAGCAGTGGCAGCAGGTGGCACCGGGTAGGAAGGCTGTACGACGACGGGGTAGGTTGCTGCTGTCGCTGAGCTCATGCCACACCCAATGGCCATTGCCTGTGCACGATTAACCAAGATGCGTCAGTTAATTGCAATTAGAAATTCTCCATCGAGATCACCCCGTGTCAGTTGATAGAAAACCTGCAGACATTTCCTTTTCTCGAGTAGTATCGACTAGAGATCACCTCGTATTTAGAGACAGACCGGGATTTGCTGCTGCAGTGACTTCATATACTTAATGGTTTCATCAAGGATGGAAGCTTGGTTGCCCTGCAAGAGATCGAGTACACATCATGTCATGCCAGATATTTTATATATGGAAGTTCAGATAAAGATATAGAATAATACTTGGATGCGAACATGGGCAATTATGCAAACAGTAGACATGCATAAATATGCAAGTGGACAGGTTCTTCATTTACTCTTCAGTCCGTTGTGTCCAGGTAGTTAAAGTTTTAGAGTTTTTTCTACCACCCTTCATTTCTAAATAGTTGTTGTTAGGAAACAATGAGAATATAGTTATATTATAATTTAGTTTTAAAAAATATTTTTTATCCTAAGAAAACATCAATTATAAGAACGGAGCTAGGGAGTATGGTATGTAAATTTGAAGTCCTTGTCTGACCTTGTCGCATCCGGGAACTAGTTGTTGCAAGGTCTTGAATTTTTCATTTATTTTCCATCTTCGTCTCTGCAAAAATATGCAAACAGTAGACATATATGCATGTCATGTGACAGGATTTCACACAGCCAACAAACTAAAATAGTAATGAAATGGATACAATCAAATACCCTATAAATATGATTGCTAGGTACAAAGAGTATAACACACAAACGGACATCATTATTATTGGAGATTCATTTATTAGATTGTGACTACGAGTTTAAGATCGAGTTGAGCAATAGTGAGACTATATAAACTTACTTAGGTTAATAACTTCATTACTAGACATAAACAACCGTACGTTGAGACCAAAGTCACCGATTGACAACGTAAGAAAGGCTGGGCCAGGTAGGTATAAAGAACAGACCTAGGCAAATTTATAGACGATTCTGTCCAACTTAAGTACTACCCAGATGTCCTCTAAGGTCGAAATGGGCATGAAGAGGTTCTAAAGGCATGTGAAATCATACTGAAAAAACAAGATGGACATGGCGTTATGCAAAGTACAAAATCGCACAAGCAAGGATAGATTTTCAGTTGTATGGGGTGATCAATCTCTAAGGAAATCCTTGAATACAAAAATCAACCCAGCCATCCTTAAACAAGAACAAAACTGAGAGGATCAAAGCCAATAATAGAATTCTTAATAATATCAGAAATTAATAGTTCTGGCAAGCAGAACATCTTGCTTTTTATTTTAATAGTTGTGTATAACTCAGCCAAGTACAATAGTTAGATATATATATATATATATACTTTAAGGTGCCTTTACCATGTTCTGTTGTGAGTACCGGTAAAATTACTCCAACACAGAAGAGTGTTGATAGTATTGCTAAATACTACACATGACAAGTATAAAAGAACCATAAATTGAAGTTTTAAAACTGAATTACCTTCTCTGTGAGGTTTTGTGTTCCTGAGTGGTGAGACCTCCTTCCTCCAGCTGTCGGTTTCCTCTTCGTACTAGAGTCTCTTCCTTTTCTCTGACAGGAAGAAATATATAATTGAAAGAATTCAGTTCATAACTGCAGTCAATACATTTCAGATAATCATGTCTAACGTGATAAGATTATTAGCAAAAAAATCCGTTTAACATCTGCTAACTTGTGTGAAGAATATAACACAGTTCATAAGATACCATCTTGGGAAAAAAATTATATTTTAATCTGACCTATAAACTGAAGTTGTTCATCTAAGTTTCGCATATTTGTTCCTTAATTTTAAATTGAAGAGACGAGAAATTTTTACTCGGAGGGAGTTGACAAATTAACTAACATCATCATACTAGCTAGAAGAGGCAGTAAGCTGACACGACATGGCATTTCCCACGCATATACATACCTCAGTGCACTTCACCTCTGCCTTCAATGTCGCATTTGTCGATGGCAAAACTAGCTGAGCATCTTCCGCTGTGCCATGAACAAAGTCACCACAGACCGGTTGTTCTATGCTGGTGGCAGGTTCGACCTCACCTCGTACAATAGGGTAGAGCCATGCTGCCATCTCTTCCTCAGAAGGAGACTCAAGCGATGGCGGAACACAATGATGAACATGATCCATATCGCTGCCTCCTCTCCCTCCTTGCCGCCATACCAATTCAAAAAGGTCACCACTGCAACGAACAAGTTATATAAGCCGTGCTAGGTGAGCAATTTAATATTCTATTGCACTAGTGCATAGTTAAATTTGCTATCAGAGAAGAGAGCCAACACATGCAAAGTGTAGAGTGAAGATCGTGAACTAGGTCACGTACTTGGACTGGTTATCTCCAAACATCTCCAGGAAACCCTCATCGCTGAGGATGGTGGCCTCGCCCTGCTCCGTGGATTCGGGATCCCAAGATTGACCTGAAGAACCTTGGTAGCTCCTCATTATCTCCATAAACTGCTAAGCACTCAGAGGAATGAGCCTGAAGAAACACTCTTTTTGTGTTGCTTGCACCTTTCCTAATGAAGCAGGTACGATGTAGTGCAGTGTCTCTGTGGCCCCTATTTATATTTCCTTTGGTGGTTTCGTGTGTGTGTCTCTCTCTCTTTCTGTGAGTTTGTGTGTGTGTGTGTGTGTGTGTGTGTGTGTGTGTGTGTGTGTGTGTGTGAGAGAGAGAGAGAGAGAGAGAGAGAGAGAGAGAGAGAGAGAGAGAGAGAGAGTATATTCAACAAAATGAAGATCAAGATGGGTGCGGACGTCGGCGAGTGGAACGCTGATTGGAAGCCACCGGAGATATCTTGGCGATTGTGGCAGGTAGTCCATGTAGTAGCGGTTTGAAAGTTCCACGCTATAGTATATCCATGGACCATGGAAGAAGCTAGGCAGCAGATAGCAGTGCCTAGGTAGAAGATGACGACGAGGCCTCTGCATATAGCGTAAAGACAACGAAGGGTGGTACAGCACAAAGCAGGCCACTTCCTGGGGTTCCGTTGTCAAGTTTTGTCTTTGCCGTATTTGTATACAGCTGCAGCGTCATGGATGGTATCTTTGCTGAGCGACCAGGGCTAGACCAGATATTAGCAACAGGAAACTGAATACAGCAGCTGGTATCTTTTCAGATACCGGAGGCCGTCCTAACGGTTTCTTTGCTCAAGAGTTTATATTCCACCGACGGCCATCTATACGGTGGAATGATCGAGTACGAACAAACAGGGAGACGGTGCGGCCGGATGCGAGGCAAGGGTGGGACCCTTTAACAGGCCTACCACATCTTCATAAACCCGTTAGACTTTTGAAAGGTTCACCGTTCACCATGGCTACCGAGGCATGCTAAAATGTCATCTATATAATAACATATCATTATTGATGTGTATTCAAAGTAGAACAGTGTAGGTGCTCTCTCGATCTTAATTCAAATAAGTCTATTGCAAGTCAAGTTTATTTAGAAAAGAGTGCGATATTTCTGACGGTATCATTTGATCCATAATGAATTATGTTTTCTATCACTGCCATATTCTCTGTGAAAAATTGAGTGCAATATAAATCTTCTGTTTCCCAATAATCTCTGTTCCGAAAAGGATACATCGATGATCATTATTGTGATGTATTCTCTATGGACGTTGCAGAATAAAAAAACAGATTTACTAGTTTTCAGTTAACTGAAATTTTGCATTTGGTTCAGTCAAATTTTTCGGAACAATGAAAATACATTATTGAAACAATGAGATTGTACCACTGGAACAACGAAATAGTACTAATAGAATAATTAGTTCTTGTTTGGAAAGTTTTCATTTTTTTAGAGAACAATGTTTTTGCCACAAGTGAATAAATTTTTTGAGTGGTTGGATCAACATCCAGTGACTGAAAAAAGTGATTGGAACATTAGTGTCTAGATTTCATGTGACTGAAATTTTACTGATGTTTCAATCACATTTTTCAAATCATTTAATGTTCATTCAGGAACGGAGAATTTTTATTCACTCGTGGGGAAAAAATATCATATGAAAAAAATGAAAATGTTGCACCTAAGAACTAATTGTTTTTGTAGTACAGTTTAATTGTTCCAACATACATCTTCATTGTTCTAGTAGTATTTTTTCGTTGTTCCAAAAACTTGACCGAAACCAAATGAAAAATTTCAGATAACTGAAAACTAGCAATATGTAAAAAGGGAAATACTTCAATGAGCACAGGAGCATGTGCTCACCCGAGTATAATTATTAATTAAACTTTAATCTAAACATTTTTTGATAACTGGCCTTATATTAATCAAGGGAAGCAAATCTCAAAGGTTTGAGATCGAAGTCCCAAAGTACATGGTTGTAGCTTTATGGCCACTGAAGGTGAGCACCAAAGACGCTTAGTAATTGTCCTAGATAGTAGATGAGCTATATGGACAGGCTTCATCCAGATCAAAGGATAGTTGCACTCCGAAAGAACAATGCACAGGAGATGTCTTCGTCGAGAACGCTGGGTCTCGACGCCCTTGACTGCCGAATAACCGCGATTAGGACATCGAGGATTCTCATGCGTACAATCCGATAGAACAGACGGTGTTCCCTGCGTCCGGCTGATTGCAAATTGCACTCGGAGGGATGAGGGCATTGAGTCGTAAATCTAGAGGGAGATTCACCGAGACTCCAGCATGTAGCCACATGTTAGCTAATGTCAAATCTAGGGATCAACGGCAGCGCGTGATCAACCCGAACATCAACAGCAACATTGCCACAACTATACACATATTCCTGTAAAGCAACAACCAACTGAAATACCTTGTGAACGAATCCGTGTCCGTCTCTGGTAGCTGCATGTGTAGTACCGGTGGTATCGCTAACCATAGCTGAATTGGGCCGAAGTAGGCCTAGGACCCGAGACGGGGAAGGCCCAAGGCTGGCTCCGGGGGGGCGGGGGCTCCCACGGTGGTGTTGAGAGCACCCATCGAGGTGGCAGCGTGGGGGCCTCCCTCGACGGCACCATGCTTGGCACCCTTGAGGCCCAAGGGAGGGGCCTCCGCCGGTCAGGCGGAGAGGCCTTTCCCAGCTCCATCCGTGGCGGCAATGGGTTTGACCCGCAGAATAGCCACCCCACGCGCAGGTGTGGTGGACCTAGACCCCGACGGGCTGGCGACCGCAAGGCCGGCAAGGCGGCTCTGCCTCTACGACGCCAAGGCCACCGACTACGGATGGGGTTGCTTGCCCGTTCCGTGGTAGCGGAGTGGAGGAGGCCACGAATTCGGAGCAGAGGGCATTGGTTGAGGTGGATCGACGAGGGGTGGGGAAGGCGAGGCCGACCGTGAGGTGCGACTCCCAAGTCAACGATGAACGGGAAGGATGTAGGCGGAGGCGTAGTTGTGGAGGCCGGTGGAGGGAGGCGGCAGACCGTGGGGCCTTCACCATGGTAGGTAGGTCCAGGTCTGCAACTTCTAGCGCGGGAGGGGCCGGATCCAACGGAAGGGGCGTGGATCTCTTGGTGAGCGGTCGGGTCCTAGCGTCGACAACCGCGGTGGCGACCGAAGGAGAGGAGGCGGACGGACAGGTCCCGGCGTCGAGAACGACCACGATGGCGGCCGATGGTGGGGAGGAGGAAAGACCGGAGGGGAACTTTATTTTATTCGAGTTCACCCGCAACTCCGGCCGGTAGACGGCGGATGGGAGCTCGCCGCCGGCGGTGAGGGCAGCGGCGACGCCGAGAAGCAGCCCGAGGAGGGACATCTTGCGACAAAACACCAACTACTTGCCAATAATCTTAAAAACTAAAGCTAAGCTAGTGCTACTAGGAGATCCGAGCGACTAGAGGGGAGGGTTTCCCTCTCCCGACCACCGCCGGCGAGCCGGAGGGGAGAGGAGGGGGGGGAGGGGGCCGTGGCGGCGGCGCGCTGGGTGCTAGGGTTTCGGGAGTGGGTCGCCCGACAGCGAGTCTTTGTCGGGTATTGATTTCATCACATTACCGTGCTTTAGTCTAGACATTGAATCTCCGATTGTACTATAAACATATCAAATTAGTTGTAAGTTGTCAAATTGGACATTTCGGTACTTCAAAATATGATTTGACACAATGATAAGATATATTTAAAACTAATTTGACATGTATAATAGTATAATCAGAGATTCTATATTTAAATTAAATAATAATTTATAATTAAACTAGGGTGGACATATGCTCCTATGCCGACAAAAACCAGTCACATGTAAAGGAAGACATGAAGATCAAACAGTCTTTTGGGCAACCATGAAGATCAAACAGTCTTTTGGGCAACAATAATGCCTTTGATTTGTGGAAGATGTTTAACACTAAACGAACGACACTGATAGAGAAAATATGTAATGTATAAACCTATATAATAGGAATGATGGGTAATTTTAAAAATATATGGAGGTATTTAGTTTATCTTGATGTGATGACAATTGTGGATAGTTTTTAAGGCATAATTTTTATTTTTTTCTCCAACTAATGTTGTAATTTCTAGACCTTAAGACCATAGTACTTCCTTTTCTTGCTTAAACAAATGCTAAATAAACACTACTTGCTCCCTCCAACTATTCCCAAAGTCCACTTAACCGCTGAACTATGAAATGGAAGTACGACCCCAGGCAGAAACTAAATGGTATAACAAACTTGGAGGGGGGTAAAACAAACGTTTTCTATTTAGCGGGGTCAAGTGCACTTAGGCTATAGTTGGATAGAGTAAAGTGAATTTTATCCATAAATATATAATAGATAGATGAATCTCTTGAGTCAGAAAAAATGTTTTATTGTGTGTTGAGTTCATGCCATTTTTGTGTTACTTTTCTCGAAAATTAATTAAAACATGAGATAGTCCATTGTAATTAAAATCATAGAAATATTGTTTGGATAGATGTTTTAAATCACGATTTGGGCATATTGCTTTGGCCGTATGCTCCCCGACAGTACTCGATGCATACACACAACACAAGCCACACTAGCTAGGACAAAATTAACTATAGTTGGATGAAGCGCTCCCAGAATGATTACTAAATAGTATATATTGAGACACAACATTTCAAGCTAGAATAGATATATCATTAATGTTTCATTGGTGTACCATTTTCTTAAGGGTAAATTCCTTATTTGCCATTGGAAATTGTACCGTTCTCTTATTTGCCATCAAAATTTTCCAATTCTCTTATTTGCCATCGGATTAAAATTTGTATCCCTTATCTGCCACTCTAGTTATTTTAGTTGATAGAAATATTTTCTCCCATCGCTAAAATGTTTATGCTACAATAGTAAATAGGTAATTCTTAGTATGTATTTTATGTCAAAAAAGGTTCAGATCTTTCGAATGAATATTAGTGGTAAATATTTTTTCCCTCAAAACATACCTTTAATTTTCATTCAAAAATTTTGAAAAAAAAATAATTTATATAAAGTACAGTTGAGACGGACCTATTTTGCTACTATAGTACGAACATTATATCAATAGAAACAAAATTTTCTATCATCCAAAGTTACTAGAGTGGCAAATAAGGGATTCAAATTTGAACTTAATGGCAAATAAGGGAATTGGTAAATTTTGATGGCAAATAAGGGAATGATATAATTTTCGATGGCAAATAAGGAATTTTTCCTTTTCTTAATCAATCTATTTTTGTGGTATAATGTACATATGCAAAAGCTATACCGGTGATGCCATGGACCTCCTGCTTGAGTGCGTCATTCAGACTCCTTGAAAACTGCTCTCAATAGCTAGGATGGAGGCAAAACCTGGTTCCAAAGCCAAAACAAAATAGGACTATATATACTTTATATAGTCGAGGGCTTGAGACTTGTAAAATCAAATTTCTACAAAAAAAAATGCTCATGTTATGATTAGTCCATTGATGAGAACGAACTGATATATCAATTAATTCGGGTGGAGTGAACTGCTGGTTACAAGCGGAGACCAGATCTCTATATCTGTCTGTATAAACAATATGACTCTGACTAATATGGCCGCGTTGATGGCGATGCACGGCCTGGTTTTCTGGTCGCCGGTACCGTCCCGGCCGGCCGTATGCTGCTGCTGATTTTCTACTTTCGTGTGCAGCGGCATGCAATGATAAGAGGCCGGTGCCACGCTAGCAGAGGCTGTCAGGCAATGCCGCGACGAACGACAGCAATGTTTTTGCATGCCAGCTGAATGAGTGCCTACCCGCTGCTGTGTGCACGTCATTTGATTACCTACATATATATGTATATATATATATTACACCACGTGGCAAGGAGGTAGCGGTCACCTTGCACGAACCAAAGTTTAGTATTCCGGTCCACACTGATAGGCGTTAGCGTCTACTCCGGCATGGATGGGCACTGGTAAGTATGATTATTGCCTTAAAATTAACTAGCAGAGATTGCCTTAAATAACTAGTAGCAGATCCAAGGATGCAAGTGGCTCAAACCGTGGGGTGGGTCTGCCGTATGGATCAAATTATGTGGGTACTAATGTAAAGATCGGCATAATTCGATGACCTAAATATATCTGGATTGGCAAGTTGACTTGGTTGCATCTGTACATATGATGCGATTTTTTTTGAGACAAGATATGATGTGATTTAATAAGTAGCAAGTATGTAAGACACACATCATATCATATTTAGTGTCTACCAACTCTCTCACCCTCTTTTAGTTTGTATGACTCTCATTCATGAATCATTTTGCGAGACTATTAAATACGTAAATCCAGTGCATACAAGACGACATGGTGCATGCATGCACTAACATTGTATCTATTCGAGGCAATAATGGGTGCAGCAACAGACACATATTTGTGCAGGTATGGAAAGTGCGTGCATGAAAGTACGTAGGTGTGCATCCAGCAGCTCACGCAACAATGCTGCAGACAAGCTGCGTCTGGCACTATCCGGGATCCAGGAAGCGACAAGAGGGCTTGTGGATCACACAAGATGAGCATGTGCTATGTGGAAAGAGGGAGAGCCGCGCCAACGCCATCCATCCATTGAACTGTAACTTATTACGTATATAAAAAGGAATATACTCCTTTCATTCAAAAATTTTCAACTTATTAGGTCACCCAGATCCTACTCCCTCCATTCCAAAGTTGTTATCGTCATTGATTTATTTGTTATGTTTAACCATTCATCTTATTGAATATGTTTGTTTAAATATGAAAATTATAAGTTATATTTGAAGTTTATTTAGTGATAAAACATATTCCAACAAAAGTATACAATATTATTCACCAAATATCTATATATATTGCTACCTCCACCGACCCTTGGTTGCTCTCTCTCTCTCTCTCTCTCTCTCTCTCTCTCTCTCTCTCTCTCTCAAATACAGTTCCTACCTTGCCATCCAGCTTGAAAACACTGTGACTACTCATAAAGAAGGGCCGGGGAAGATTTTTTTTACTCCAGATGGATAAGCGACCAAACCTTTTCTTTGCTACCTTTCTTCTTAAATAAAAGAAATATCTGTCTCTCTTTCTTTTTCCTCAATTCTGATCACAACTAGCCCATATTAGGGATGTCACATATCTCTTTGTAAAAACGGTTGACTGATGCATATAGCCATATAAGTGCAGTTTCACTAAACACCGATGAACATGAAAAGAAGTGTGGTTAGATCCTTGGTCCTGTAAAACGTTACTATATGCTCGTTTTCGTCTGCAATACTCCTAACACACATGCTCACAGTCACAACATCATGTGCCTGACGTTCTAGTTGGAGTGATCTCATCTTTTCTTTTCTTCTTCCATCTTCTCGTGTCTATCTAAATGCCAATTTGAGGTTGCTGCACCAAGAACACATGAAAACCTCAAAATACATGCGGTGCTGCATGTGCTTCTTATCTAAAGGTGACAGTGCTTCATTGCACTCAGACCATGGCCTACTCTTTGAAAGTTTGTAGACGCTGCATGTGCGGTGCTGCATGTGCTTCTTATTTATATGTTTAGAAGAATTGTGATCGGATATGGATTATTTGATTTCATCTATATATACCATTAAATCTTTATAATATCAAAAGGTCTATTCTTTCTTTTTTATATTAACATGGTAATTTTGTGACAATGAGAGCAAATGTGATTGTTTCTTTTGACCTTCAAATAAGAAGATAGTAGATATATGTTGGACTAGCTGAAGGGTGGAGGGAGTTTAACCTAGAAAAGAGATAAAAGGTCACATATAATTCCGCTAAATCCTTACTACCTCAGATATAACTTCTAAGCTCCCCCATAAGATCGCAACGGCTTTAACATTGATAGCAATAAAAAGAAGCTTCGATTGAAGATTGAGAAGGAACAAATTAAAAATAGAACTTATTGCGCCATGATTGAGACTGACGATTGAGAAGGAACAAATTAAAAATAGAACTTTGGTCCTGATAATATCATGAATCAGCATAAGGTCAGATCAAGTAGAAATCATGCTGAAAATTTATCCACCACGAGTACAGCACCGAGTTCAAACTATTACATGACCTATATCAAAACTGAAAATTTGTATATCCTTATTTTATTTTGTATATATAATTTCCTTCAAGCGGCACACACTGGTGTAGCTCCTTAATTAACTAAATGCAGGTGAGCATATCATCAAGTGTTAAATTTTTAACTATACTTTTCTTGCTCCCGAGGCCTTAGCATATCTCACAAGGAAAACTGACATGACGGATTGTACGGTGAAATCTGAGGATCATGCTTCTACGTTTAATCATGTTATAAAGGAAGAAGTTTCGCGTACCTTGTATACAGGTCAGGGAAATTAACTTCACAGGCACCAATTCAACTATTCAAGGGATGCAAAATGTTGTTCCAGCAGGAATACACTGGCTTCATTAACTGGAAACAAGTGAAGAAGGATCATCGGTAGGTCACATTTATATACTTACTATTAGAATCCATGCATAATCTCCTAGTCTGCTTCTCGCTGACATAATATATATAGAGATAGAACATGGAATTATACCTGCAGCCTCTAGTGCCGCCACCGGCAACAGCTCCTCTCTGTGGCACGAGTCGCCACAATAGAATCCGGATCATAACATATGGGCATGCGTATAGTTGCTCTCCTTATACACCTTGTGTATATGTTGCTTGTGAACTGGGAAACTAATGGAGCAATATGGATGTGCTTGGTCTAAATGTTGAGTGGAGAGCTATACTTGCGTTTGCCAAGCATACGATATAGCTGTATAGGAGATGTCTGTCGTGGATATGGATAGACACCAGTTGATCCATGGAGTTCCGTGTGTGTGGCTGCAAGCTGTCCACCGGCCTCACTGTCCACTTGGTTCAGCTTCCATCTGCTCGCTATCGCCGAGAGCGGGCGCAGGTGGCGACCATGCATATAGAGCACTCAAGCACGTGTTTCTCTATTCTACCACGTGGGCATCTGCCGATTCCAAAAACTGGCCGGCCGGGCCTTGCATTTGACGATTCCAATCGAATATCCTGGTATCCACGGAATCACAATATGAGATGGAGGTCAAACCAAATGGTACATGTGTTACACATGCATGCCCCACTCACATCCACGTGGACGGCCTTCCCCGTTGGCCAAAAACGTGCAGATTCTTTTGCCCGTGAATCTGGAACAGCTTCTTGAATACTAGTATGTTGGATATACCTTATTCTTGCATCCACAGCTAGTGTTAGCTAGCTACCACATCTCTGCACTCTGCATCTATGGACCACGATTCACAATGCCTGCATCTGTAATATAGTACATCTGAGGACATTGTTTGTGTGACCATATACGTTGTCTCTGTACATGGGTAACAGACACGAGTAGAGATCCTCTGCAGTAATGCATATGCATTAACAGAGGCTGACTTGTGGGGCCTAGACCTTAGTTGGCCTACATGTCAGTGACTGTTAATGCATATGCATTACTGCAGAGGAATTGCACTCAACAGACACGCGTTTCGTTAATATATGCAGACTCTGGCAGCGCTGCTACACTAAGTAAAAATGTCCGGGTAACACAGATGAAGCATGCAAGCTGAAGGGCTGGAAAATAGCCTGAAATTGGTACTTATTTTCATCAATAAATTAGATACATCCTTCTGCAGAAAATGTGGTATAAGTAGACATCACAGCAGGAAACAGAACTTGCCTGAAGAAAAAAAATAAATCTGGAGCGCACGATTTTAGGAGCCCTTGAATCATTCAATTAACCACCGGCCCCCATATATACTGCTCTCTCTCTCTCTCTCTCTACACATAGTACACAACTATAGTTTAGTGGGTTATCGTTTGTCAGTAGGTGGATTGTTGCTCTTGCCATGCCTGACAGGTAAGCCCTAAACAATGCAACACTGCAAGAGAAGCAGAAAACGGCGGCTGGCATGTTTGAGTCTCATCAGGCACAGTGATTACTACTTCTTCTGCAAGATGCATGGTAGTCTGATTGGCAACGGTAACAGTGATTCATTTGGGTATACGGCATTGCGTCAAGTATGATTGCAGGATGTTGAGCCTTTGTCCTAAGCGAAGGAGAAAATGGAGTTATGGCCGGAGATGGTCCAAGAACCACCGCTGGCAGGGCGTGCCGACTCGTCGGCGCCCCTAGGGACGGCGGCCGTCAATGATAGTCCACAAGGGATGGCCAGCGGAGGCACGATGGGACAGACTGCCGCTGACGATGGATTCATGCTGAGCCCGAACAACATTTCGAGATTTGTTTCAGGATGGGGTGGTAACAAATTAGTTTTCTTGATCTCATGTTTCAGTTGTGTAAGAATGAAAACATATTATTGAGGAAGTGTATTTGCTTGTGCATGTTAAACAAATGACGATGTAAATGAAATGAGTTGAGACCTGGATTTGTTGCATAAGTGACTTCATGCACTTGTTGGTATGATCCAGTGTTGAGGCTGGGTTGCACTGAAATAGTCGCTTGGCAAGTTTCAAATTTTGGGTATGACCTATGCGATATGAACTTGATCACGAGAAGTATGGAATGAACTTTCACGATGAGGAGAAATAAGTAATTAACTCAAGTAAATCGATATCATGTCTTGTCACATGCCACATATATAACAGATTTTGATCGTATTCTTCCATCAATTCTGAGAATTTTAATTACTACTAGGAACTATATACAAGGTATTACGTTATTTGATCGGTTTCAGGACAAGTTAATAGAACCCGTGACTGATAGGATTTGGCATGGTATTATGTAAAGCTGCACTACTGTGCTGATTAACTAACTAACTAACCTTATCTTGTCCTGGAAAGAGCTGTTATAGGATCGTCATCCACTCGTTTGTCTTGCCCTCTATCTTCATATGCAACATTATACATACGCATGCATGAAATGTGGAAAGGACCCTAGACAAGTTTAGTTTTGGGACAGCAGGGCACGACCTCTTCCCAACGAGTAAAAGAAGAAGAATATGTGTGTCACGAATTTCACTATGTATACTACATTCTCTGTAACATTGTGCGTTTCTGCAACGTGATACTTCCATACCCCTGTGTCTTCTTCCTCCTCTATCTTGAGTAGCTTCTTGAAGCCTGTCAGAGAAATGGATAAACATCGCCCTCAGAACAGGAAGAAAAATGGATAGATCCACCAAAATTGTTACGCTACAGTGAATATATATTTCAGATTTATGAGTACATATCTAGTAGGCAAGCTATATAGCAGCTGAATGATATGCTAAGTTTAGTGCTCTTAGTTTTAGCATACTGACTGCAGTAGTAGAAATCTGAAAACGTGTTCAGTACAGTGAAAACCTCTATCACAACTTAAAAAGTCTTATTGCTACTTTTGAACATAAAAAAATCTTGCGTTAAAATTCACTCTAGCACATAAAATATTCAGACCTATGTCTTATAATATTTGTGTGATGTATATATAATATAGGGTTTGCAAGGAGCGTATGTGGGATCAAGCAATTGAGATGCGAAGAACATTCCATTTCAGTGGAGATCCAGCAAGGAGCGCATGAGGGATCAAGCAATGGAAACGCGAAGAACCTTCAATGGCGGTCCTCGGCGAGTCATGTGCACCGGTTGGTCGTGTGTGATCGAACTTGAAAGGTCGCCGTGCAGATAGAGCGGTGGTCATGGCGATTTTGTGTAGCAGCAGTTCCGAGACGTCACCGCATGGCCGGTAGTATATCGATGATGGAGAAAGGTAATAACAAAGCTAGAGGTAGAAGACGACGATATGGGTAGGGCTTCTTCGGGAGACTTCTTTGCTAAGTTTTACCTGCATTGCGCTAGCTATCAGCTATACAGGAGAGGGAGAGCAGCTCCAATTTTATTTTTGCAGAGTATATCCTGATGTCCCACCAAGACGCTTACATATAGTCCAGGTCGTGGACTTGATTTTGAGTACGATCATATACAGAGACTTGAAGGCTGAACCGCTGAAGGGTCATTTCAGCAAGCCGGGTAGTAGTTGCATTGCGGGCAAGGGGACCATTTTGCATCCATCTCCGATCCAATACCATCCAACCGATGATATTTTTCTGACCTCATCCTCATTTCGTGGTATAATTTTTCCAAGCATATACCCCAACGTAGTTCAAGCACATGGAGTTCTTTGGTCATAAATATTCGATGATTTGTGTTGATTTGCATTTCCAAAAAAATCAAACAAAAGAAACATTAATGTATGCTATTTAAAATTACAAATTTGTTTTTATCGAAACACTGGTCAATATATCACCTATAGACCGCCGGCCGTGTGATGTTGCTTAACAGCATGTTGTTGTTTAATTTGAAGGATTATAAAACAAAGATTATATCTTTGTAATTAAATGATCAAACTTGCATCCGGCCGGGGCCAAAATGTTTGCATGCATATGCTTGTCTTTCGTGTATGAATGCGCGACGAGATCTGGATAGGATGCCCATGGCCTTACCTCCCAAGCAGGTCTGCTGTTCACCTCATCGGCAGGCATGGACAGGTGGCCACCATGTACCACGTAAGCTGGCATGCCCGTGTCCTAGTGACGAGAGCAGCATGCAAGGCTGCTGATGGTGGAGTGACGACAGACAAGCAAATAAAAAAACTGTGAAGTTCAGGGATGCATGCTACGAAATGCGTGTGTTTTTCTAGCCTGATGCACCTGATTAATTGTTTCTATAGAATGAAGATATGGTTGTACTTTAGTGCTATATATAGCTAGAGCCGATACCGAGACAAATAAAGCAATGATTCTAGCCATAGCTAGCTATTCTTTCTTGCAGATAACTAATGCCTTCCCAAAGAATTGAAGCATATTTTGTCCGAACATCAATTATGCTCAAATTTTTCAATCGAAGTGGCAATCAGCATATTCAACGATAACGAGAAGGTTGTTTTCTTGTTCCTATCTTTTAAGACATTGACACAATCTCTCTGCTAATAGTAACTTTTTGTAGTAATGATATGGGTAAATCTAGTAACAACGAATAAGTAGTGTTTCTGACAATGGCTTCAGTATTGTTTCAAACTGCACTCGGCTGGCCGTCCCAGGCCCTTGTTGTTGCAGTAATCGTAGGTCTTGTACTTGCCCTGCACCTCTTGCATTTTCTGCCACTCCGTCGGGCTCAGCTTGCACACCCCGCCGCGCTCCGCCTTCGGGCAGTTCCCCACGCAGGCTTGACCGCCATTGCACCAGCAGACGTTGAGGTCAATACGGTTGTAGTCGGCGACGAATGGCGCCTTTGACCAGTCGGTATGGACCCGACCTCCATGGGTAGCCCACGGGTCGTTGCTTGCCCAGATGCTAACGAAGCTATACATGGGCTCGCTCGTGGGATACGGCACGCCATGGCTGGCCTCGTAGTTGCGGAAAATTCTGATGGGGTTGCCGTCAACGTACCACCTGAATTTTGTTTTACACAATTTATCAATCTATTTCTTCGAAAAAAAGGAAATTATCAATCCAACAAAAAGAAATCCGGCCCATCCATTATTACAAAAAGAAAAATGCCACCGGATGTATGTAGTTACACAGATCCCACAGAACGAATGATCGTGTCTCCATGCACGATTGGGATTGAGTTGGGATTCGATTTTCTTACACGACCATGCAGGAGCTCCATGAAATGGTGTAGTTGTGGAAGCCGGCTGTGGGGTCGAACCAGGTGTTGAACTCGACCTCCCTGCCGCCGACGCCTGCGGTGAAAAGGTTTGTGTGGATGGTGTAGGGCTGGCCGGCGACGTTGCCTATGAACTCGAAGTCAATCTCCTCGTGCTTCGTCTGTCCTACGGTGGATGCCTGAGCTCAACAAATAAATAAAGAATGTTATTCTGCTGTTTTCTGCATTATTGGACCGCCACTTCTGATTAGCTAGACTTGGTAACAAATACCAAAATTAATCGATTAGGGAGTAATTAAGAAACCCACGTACGTAGAGCGTGGTAAGAGTTCCGGCCGAGTCACCCGGTACTAGCTTGATGAGGCTCGAAATGCTCCCGTAGATGAACGGCTTCAGTGTCCGGAACCTGCACCCTGCTCATCCAGGCTCATATATAATTAAGGACGGCGGCTCTCGCAGACTGGTTTCATGCACGCACCACATACCTGATGTGGCAGAGGGCAAGGAGAGGGAGACGCCGTTGCCATCTGGTGTGAACTTGGCGTTCTGAGTTCCCCCTTCAGCAGCCCAATCGTCGTGGAAGTTGGCAACGGCGAGGCTAGCTAACGCCGCGAGGACCACTGCCACGAGCAGCCTCCTTGATGAGCAGCCTGCCATCTCCGGTTAGCCTAGCCAAATATCCACGGAAAGCCAGAGCGTGTAACAAAATGGTGAGAGATAGGATTAGTTGGCCAGGTTTGTTGTTGCAGTAATCTTTTGGACGTATATATATAACATATAAATGAATGTTCTTATTATGGACGTTAATTACCCAAAAATAAATTAATCATTGCATATCGAATCTCACATCTTGCATATCTGTACACAGGATTTGCAATAACTGGTACATTTACGGAACAAATTTCCTTATAAGAGCACTTTTAGGGAAAGAGAAGAATTGAATCTCCACCCTTGATTTTAGTAACGGAGTCAATAAGAAAAATATACTTCGTACGCTGTCATGTAAGAAGGTTATACGGCCATGCATGTAATTTAATGGTGCATATACGTGAGCATACAACCATGAATAATTTCCTTCATGCGGAATATCCTTAGATCTCTGGCCTTCATTATTTTTAATTTCTGATTGCAAAATTCCTAATTAATTAATTACACTACGAGAAAAAGGTCCCTTGGCACGAGCCCCATTGTGACAACGGTTTTTTTGTGGCAATAGATAGGCATTATTGCCACCGTTTTATAGATGGTTGCGAGAGGTAGATATTGTTGACACAAAATATATATCATTGCAATAATGATAACGCACGTTGCAATAGGTGGGTGGAAATTGCATCAATTTAGCTAATGGTGGCAATAGTTTGTCGATATTGCGACAGAATTGTGTGGTTGTGATAATATTTATTGTTGTTGCAATATATGTGCCTTATTGCCACAGATGTGCTAGTCGTTGCCATTTTGTTTACTGTATTGCTACGAATAGGTGTTGTTGTAATAATCTTTTGCTTTGTTGCGGTATGTAGGTCCATATTACAACAAAATAAGAAATTGTTGCGAGATAATAGGTTCTATTGCCACAAAATGAAGGTTGTAATGCCACCATGTATATTGTGTTGCAATTAGTTAGGGTATTGCAACAAAAAAACAATCGTTGTATGTAGGATGCGTGACGGGCTATAGAGGGAACATACTTGTCAAGAAATCGTTGCATGTGGAAGGAAAGCCCGTTTTCATACGTGCATGTTCTGCACGCGGCCCAAGGCCATGCTACGTGAGTCCAGGCCATAATACATGAAGCCCAATGATCATCGTCTAAAAAGAATTCCATGATGGAAAGGAAGTCTCGGGTATTATTTGCAGTCACATGTAGAGTCCAAGTCCAGGAAGGAATTGGAGGCCTCTCGGCCGAGTCCAAGGCCCCAGCCAAGACACGGCGAGTCCCTGGGGCAGTGAGTGCATGTTCAGGGTCTATCGATCGCAGCGATTCCCAATCGAGCCCCGTCCTAGAGTCTCGTGTGGTAGCTAGGCCACGGCTGAGTCTCGTGCGTCCGAGTCCATCAAACGGCTGAGCCACGACGAGATTGAGTTCCTGAACGTCGCACGCACCTCCATCTCGCCACGGCAACAAGTGCCGGCCGTAAGGCTGAGCCACGGCGAACGTCGCGCTCCTCCGCAAGTGCCGGACGTCACAGCTGAGCCACGGCGAGTCCTGGATGTCGCGCTCCTCCATCTCGCCACGGCAAGTGCCGGCCGTCACGGCTGAGCCACGGCGAGTCCTGGACATCGCGCTCCATCTCGGCCGTCCGAGTCATTGGCGCTCCATCACAGCCATCATCAGCAGGTCTCACGTCTGTTCTCATGACCTATCTGTTGCTCCAAGCATGCATGTACGACAAGATTGATTTGATTATGTTAATTGCTGACTAGGTTGCTGCTACTGCTCCACTTATTAAATTTGATGATCCTGGTCTGTAATCAACCTCTCGTTGAGTTCTAGAGAGAGTTCAAGTTTGTCGGAAGTTTTGCTGCGGATAACCATCAAATTTGTGGAAATTAGGTGCCACACGGATATTGGGTATGCCTTATACTTGAGTTTGTTGTAGTTATAGGTTAGAACATCACAAGGGTATATCGTATCAACTAATAGCATAAATAAGATGAATACCTGATAGATATTTTTTGATCGATCATATTCTGATCACATGAGAAAATTTAGAATTCCATGATTGGATCAAATTTGAAATTGAAGACATGTAATTTTTTGTGCTCTGATTGATAGACATATTGCTGCAAGAATGTCTGATACAAGTTGGATGTTGTTGAAGAGATCGGTGGAATGACAGACACGCTTGGAGGACTTCATGAGCACTACATTTGGAGGCAAGTCACGTGTTCGAAGAGCACGGTGCCCATGTAAATGATGTCGTTGCTTGTCATATAGGAAAAAACTGAGGTTCTGAGACATTTAGTCTCCAGGGGCTTTGATTTAGAATTCATAAAAGGTGAATGTGAAGGTCGTGATGACAAATATTCATATGAGGATAATGATTCTGATGAAGAAACAGGTGATGATAGTTTAGGAAAAGATCTGATTGCATCAATAACCAAGGGACATATACGTGGAGAAATAATTAGTACAAGTACTGAAGAGCCGGATGAAAAAGCCAAGACATACTTTAATTTATTACATGAGGCAAAAAGGAGTTGTATCGAGGATGCAAAGAAACAACTAAAATATCATTTATTGTGAGGCTATTTCAGATTAAGTGCATGTATGGTATTAGCAATTGAGCTTTAGAGCCATCCTGCACTTGTTTGCTTGTATCCTTCCTGAAGGTCATTGTGTTCCCAATACTTTGCATGAAATTTGTTATTCGTGATTTAGGCCTTGACTACCAGAAGATACATGCATGTGTCAATGACTGTATTTTATATCGAGGTGTCTATGCTCAAAGGACTAAGTGCCCCACTTGTGGTGAGTTGAGGTGGAAGAATAACAGTTTAGATGGAGATGATGCTGAGACTAGCAGCGCTGATAAAACCAAGAAACGGTATCCATAGAAAATATTGAGGTATTTCCCACTTATTCCTCGACTGGAAAGCTTGTATATGAGAGCTAGCACTTCAAAACTGATGGAGTGGCATGATAAGGGTTCGTCCTCTGATGGAAAAATGCGTCACCCCATTGACTCCAAGGCTTGGAAGCATGTGGATGAAAAATGGAAACAATTTGCCTCTAGTCCTCGAAATTTCAGGTTGGGTCTTGGATGAAAAATGGAAACAATTTGCCTCTGGTCCTCGAAATGTCAGGTCGGATCTTGCATCTGATGGCTTTAATAATTCTTTTGAAATGTTGAATGTTACATACACCACATGGCATGTGATCCTTATTCCTTACAATTTGCGTCCCTGGTTGTGTCTGAAACAATCTTTTCGGATTATGTCTATGTTGATTCCTGGGCCGAAATCTTCTGGACAAAATATTGATGTTTATTTCTATCCCTTGATTGATGAGCTATATGATCTTTGGGTTGACGGTGTTGAAACGTGTGATGCAAAGGTGACTTTCCTGCATATGCGATGCTTTCTGGTTGGAGCACGAAAGGCAAGTTCGTTTGTCCATACTGTCACAAGGATACGAGACTATTTATGGCTGAAATACGGGTCGAAGCATTGCTACATGGGACATCGCCGCTTTCTTCCTTTGAACCATAGGTGGCGCAAGAACAAAGCTAGCTTCAACAACAATGTGGAAAATAGGGAGCCACCAGTGCCCCTAACTCGGCGCAAAAGTGCTGCAGCAATATGAAAGTTTTGAGCAAGTGATATTTGGGAAGATGTCTCGGAAAAGGAAGCAACGAGAAGAAGAGAATCGATGGCACAATTGGAGGAAGAAGAGCATATTTTTTACTCTGTCATATTGGAAACATTTGCTTGTGGGGCACAATTTGGATGTGATGCACATTGAGAAAAACATTTGTGAGAGCATATTAGCAACTCTGCTACAATTAACTAAATCAAAAGATAGTGAGAAGGCATGGCTTGACATGCAACATTTGGGGATATGGGAGGACCAGCATCATGTGATAAAGAGTGGCAAGTACACTTTATCACCTGCATTATATTATTTGGGCAAGGATGAGAAGACATGTTTATGCAAATTCCTAGAAAGTGAAGATGCCCGATGGTTGTCTCAAGTTTCAAAAGGTTGGTTGATGTCAATGCATGTAAGATATCAGGTGGCAAAACTCATGATTGTCATGTTATACTTCAAAAATTATTACCTTTACTAGTGCGACACATATTGCCTGAAGTTGTTGTTACTCCATTGATTCAGCTCAGTAGGTTCTTCAGTTCGTTGTGTTCCAAGGAATTGGTGGAAGAAGAACTAGATAAACTCACAAATTTAATTACATAAATCATATGTCAACTTGAGATGACATTCCCACCAGCCTTTTTTGATATAATGTTGCATTTGCCAATTCATCTAGCTGAAGAGGCTAAACTTGGTGGACCATTGTGCTATAGATGGATGTATCCAGTTGAGAGGAATCTACGCACGCTGAAAGGTTACATTCGGAACAAAGCACAACCTAAAGGTTCCATAGCAGAGGGGTATATATGAGAGGAATGCATGATATTTTGCTCTCGCTTCTTAGGAGATATTGAGACCAAGCTGGGTCGTCCAGAGCGTAATGAAAGTGCTGCACAAAATGAACCAGCAACTGGGTTGAACGTATATGTTGGCAATATTGACTACAAGAGAAAAGGAGTAACTATGGAGTCACTTAAGAGGGTTCAGATGGAGCGGATGAGGCATTACATTATAACTAACTGTGATGAGGCTATTGGATTTGTCGAGTAAGATGATACATAAATTCTCCCATTTTTGTGTTTACATTTATGTTATAATTTTTCCTCCAATTTCTAATTGTGGCTATTTTTTGGATGAACCAGGGAGCTTATGGATTTAATTAAAACAATTAATCATCTCAATGTTGCCAAACGGCACAAGGAAAAATTTGTTGACTTGTTTGAGCATAGAGTGAGTAGCTTTTAAAAATTCTATGCTTTGGTGGCTTTTAAATTTTGATCTTTATTGTTCATTATTTTATTTGAAATGGGTGCAGATTGATGATCTATATGAAAAAGGCGCAACAAATGATGACATGTATGCCCTTTCTCAAGGACCGCACCATATTGCACGAGTATTCAATAGATGCATCATCAATAGTCTTCTCTTCAGAACGACTAATATTGAGAAGAACCAAACAACACAAAACAATGCTGTAGTCGTGCAAGGTGATGACAGTACTGGCAAAAATTGTTTTACCCCCTAAATCCTCAAGCGGCTAAGCTATAGCTGCATTCCAACGTTTGGCGGTGCTATTTGTTTTTTGTGCTGCCGGTTGCGTTGTGGGAAGAAAAATAGAGTTGATCAACCTGATGGGCCAAGCTCATATGGTCAAAATGCTAGCAGCACTAGTATATAATTGATGATACTAGTCGAGCAAATGATTTGGTGGGCAAGATGGAAAGTTTTTCCTTTGTCTTATATCTGAAGTTGGTGTAGAAAAATGCTTCCTATTACAACTGAATTATCTCAGCTGCTATAAAGTATCAAATATAGCTATTATTTAGTAAAAGTATCCCTAGATTTTGAGATTGTCTAACTCACTGTCTAAATTTTATGACTCTCCATTCCAGAATTCTTGCTAGTTACTATCGGACTTGGTTGTTGTTCTTTTGCTGGCCCGCGAAGAAAGGAGGGAGGTTGGCTGTGCGCACGGGAGAAATGAAGAGTCAGCCCAAGATTCTTTCTGTGAGCGAAATTGGTTTGGAAAATAGTTTGAACTCATTGAGATCAATTCAAACTTGAATTGAATTCATTTACAGTTAGTTCGCACAATTTCTGAGAGAAATATTTGCGAGGAATGTGACAGTGGTAACAACTTTGTTATTGTTTCTAAAATACAACTTTTTTATTGTTACTAAAAAATAACTATTTTATTATGCAAACAAAAAGAAAATTATCAGGTGGCTTCTGTAGAGTAACTTGAAGGTCAACATTTCCTAGTTCAGTTCCAACGTTTTTGTCATTTCCTCCAATTTAACTTTTACACTGAAACAATTATAATATTAGCTATAAATTAAAGAAAATAAACTATTTGATGTTTTCATTATTTTTTCTTTTCAACAAAACAATATTTCGTTGGCTAACAATATCAAGTTGTAATTATAAAAACCAACAATTTGGTGGTGTAATATTTTGTTATTATTTTTGTTATGCCAATTGTAAAAGTTGTGTGACTCATAATAGGTAACAATAGTGAAAAGAACCTTAGTGACAAAAGGAATCTAAAGTTATGCATGTTACAGTTGTCATAAAATTGTGACGCTGCCCTTGGAATCACATGACACTCTTGTATTTGTGACTAATCCTAACTGCTTTTAGTGACGCACATCTAATCTTCGTCACAAAAAAAATTGATGGTCATAAACACAATAACTTTGTGATGTTTAATCTATTGTTACTATGAAATCGTCACCTATATATCACAAGATTTCACAAAAATCGATGCTTTGTTGATTGATCTTGTAAGTGTTGCTATGCGCATAGGTTTTTGCAGTAGTCCTATGTTATGGTACCTTTTCACGTGGGTACAGTTGCTTACTCTCTGCAGAGATATATAATCTATACGTATAGCCTAGCCCTCGGGTAAGGGGACAATACCACCGAGCGACCCACTTGATTAGTTACTTCTTCTCCCCTCGATAGGTGTTTTACTTTCGGCTTCGAGCTGTGGTTCCAGTGGAGATGTGCTGGACTTAAAATTTAACCCTCGTAGGAATGTGTTGATTCCTATGAGGCCACTTATAAAATTTGAATAATAATAAAACTTGACTCACTTAGACTTCAGGAATAATTGCTTAGGTGCTTAGCCTCTTGCCTATCCTTGAAATATCCAAGCATACATACATTGTTGCTAGATAGTTGTGGTTTGTTGAGTACTCTATGTACTCACGGCTTTACACTTTGTTTTTCAGTCATCTAGTAGATCAAGCCTCAACGTCAAGGCTTCGTCAACCCAACTAGAAATTAGATGGAAGATGGTTAAAAAGGTTTCGCCTACACTCAAGTTACCTCTGGATATGGATTCACTACGAAGACTTCCGCTACGCACCAGTTGAAGATTCGCTCTCGTCGTCATCAACATTTGGAGTTTCGCTTCCGCTAGTAGTCTTGTGTTGTTTCTTTGGCATGCGTGCCAAGTCCTTGTACTCAGATGTTGTAGATGTTATTCTCCATAGAATAATGTCTTATCTTGTATTCTTGTCTTACTTTTATAATTTTTTATGGTTTTATGATATTCAACTGTAATGGTTGTACGAGTCATCCTCTTGGGAGTGACTATGAGATATAAAGGCACGGTTTTCACTCCGGTGGAAATCGGGCTGTCACAGTGCAGCTCCGGCCGGTCATGCCATCCCATTCCTTTGTATTGGTAGTGTCAAGCATGACCCCACTAACAATTTGAGTCCAACTCAGAACGGACTTCTCACGAGCAATGGCTAGACTCCAGGGATCGATCACCCTCGCGTACGACCTCTCTGGCGCACCTCTGTTTTCGGAAGGTTTTGTCGTGTACTCCGTTTTCGGGAGGGTGCGCGTGACCCTCTCTCCGGCAACTTGGCGCTGAGCTCCTCCTCACTCGACCAGGTGACTTGGTTGGTTCCAAACTACTGTAGATCGCTTTGCATGGACTCGATACATTCCATAGTATTGGGCCTACAATGCCACCGCGGACCGGAAATCCTATACAGCGCACGCGCGGTCCGGTGTAACTACCACACACGCGTGGCCCAGTTCCTTGTTTCAAGCCTGACTTCTTCCTTTCTATCTTTTCGACCTGTCCGACTCTCTCATCCGGTAGTTGGGCAGAGCCACAGAGGTGGCGCCTTCTCTGGCGGTTGTGTGGCGGGCGAAATCTTCTTTGACGATCAGGTGGCGGGCAGCTTCTTCTCCGGTGGTCAGCAGTTGTCGTTCTCGGCGGACGCATCTTTTTTGGGTACAGATTGCTTAGTTCCCCCGGATGATTGTGGTTGTGCTAATTCTTTTGCATTGCGCATACAAATTGCTTTCCTCGGATTGCACACGACACAAACTCTGACACATGGCATATATGCCGTCTCCCGTAGTACTCTATGGTACTACCTCCGTTCTAAAATGTAAACATTTGGTGACTTTCTAGAATTATCTTTGACCGTTCGAAAAATTGTGAAAATAATATTTTTTGGTATTTTGATTTATTGTTATATATATTTTAAAGGTAATGTAATTTGTTTTTATATTTTAATAAAAAATTGAACAAGACAAGTGGTCAAACGCAAATTTGAAAAGTCAACAAATGCTTACATTTTGGAACGGAGGAAGTATATAAGTAGGATCGATATTCTGTTGTTCATGTCCGTCATTATTGTTGATATTGATGCCTTCCGTGCTTAGGGTTAGGGTTTCATTATTGGATGCTTTCCTTAGTTCCTGCTTGTATCCTGTTCAATGCTGCAAGTCTCTGATTAGAGTCCCCAGTAGCTCAAATTAGCAGTATACCCACTGTCACTCATATTACTTGTTCCTCATTTATCGTTCTAGCTGGAAAACTCTTTGTTCCAGTAGCTCAAATTACCTGTTCCACATGTATTGTTCTAGCTTAAAAGAATTTGTTCCAGCAGCACAAATTATTTGTTCTGCACGTATTATTTCGGCATGAAAAAGAATGTGCGCCATCTATTCAAAATACTTGTTGTGCATGTATCCTTCTCGCTTAAAAAGAACTAAATTTATTTGTTCTGCATGTATTGCTCCTGCTTGAGAAGAATTTGTTCCACCAGTACAAAATACTTGTTCTGCATGTATTGTTCTAGCTTAAAAAGAATTTGTTCCAGCAGCTTAATTTACTTGTTCTGAAAATTATTAAGTAATGTTAAAAATAATTTGTGCTAACTGGTCAAATAGTTGTTCTAGAAGTTATTAAGCAATGTTCTATCTTGAAAATTATTCGTTCCAGGTAGATAAACTAGTTGTTCCAGTTTGTCAAACTATTTTTTCTGAAGTTTATTAAGCAATTCTCTAGATTAAAAAATATTTATTCCAGTAGATCAAACAAGTTGTTCCAAACGTTTTTAAGCAATGTTCTAGATCAAAAAATATTTGTTCAAGTAAGTCAAACAAGTTGTTCCGGACATTATTAAACAATATTCTAGATAAAAATTATTTATTTCAGTAGGTCAAAATAATAGCTGTTCTGGATGTAACATTTACTATTGTAACTTCTTACAGCTTATAAACCTAAATTATCCATCTGTTCTTTAATTTTTATGCAATCCAGACTAACGAAAGAACCCATGCCATATTAAAGTTACATTAATGCTCTTAAAGAGGATCATTTGGGATTAAAACTAGATGAAGCAGATTTGGTAAAACAATTACCTACAGAAAAAACTCTTTCTAATCTGCACAAACTAGAACTTCAATTCATATTTTTTATCTTCAACTATTGTTTCATATCCCCTGCTATGCTCAGAAGAACCAATGCTTGGTCGTAGTGGCAAACTTCCAAGATAATGCCTTTGACTCGCTTAGTCCCGACTATGTAATATGGACAAATACTTATATTGTTCTCTGGAGTTGTCAACAACTTGTGTATCCTCTTCTTGAATTCATATCCAGATGCCAAATTACCAACATTAGTGCACCGCCGGCTGAAGATAGAAGCACCTAAATAGAATTTGTTCCAGCTGCTGAAATTAGTTGTTTTGCATGTATTGTTTTGCCATAGAAATAATTTCTTCCAGCTGATCAAATAACTTGATATGGATGTATTGTTATCCTAACTTAAAAATAATTTGTCCCAGCAGCTAGAATCCCAATGTATAGTTCTGGCTTAGAAATAATTTATTGTATCTATTGAAACAACTTGTTCTAGATGTATTGTTCTAGCTCAAAAATAATTTGTTCCAGCTCATGAACCTACTTGTTATGGCTTTGAAATATTTTGTTCCAGCTCCTCCTCGCTCGGCCAGGTGACTTGGGCTGGTTCCAGACCAGATCTTTCTGCATGGGCTCGATACATTCCATACTATTGGGCCTAAAAGGCCACCCCAGACCGTTGCAAACAGCGAAGCCTATGGGCTATGGTCTGAAAAATCCGTGCTGCATTTCAACGAGTCATTTCGTCCCCTGAAAAAAAAAACTAGTCATTTCATTGATAAAATTTCGGAATTGAAGGATCCATGATTCATGTGTCCATTTTCTTGCTCTTTGGTTCTCAAATGTTGCTGCTGTTGTCGTTCACAACACCATGTTACATTTACTGAAACAAAAATAAATGTTTCGGAGCAAACAAATTTTGTTCTAGAATATATGTATTTTGTTCTACAAATTATTCAAATTGTTCCGGAACAAAAAATATGTGTTCTTGAACAATGGCCGGGAACAAACAAATTTTGTTCCGAGTTTTTTTTCATCTTGTTCTAAAAATTATTAAATTTATTCTAGAAAAATACATCACATGTTCCAAAACAAAATCAGTTTGGTATGGAACAATCAGATTCATTCCAGAACAAAAATAAATGTTCTGGAACAAATAATAATTTTTTCCAATTTTCTTTTCATATTTTTCTATAAATTATAGAATTTGTTCGGGAACAATGTTCCGAAACAAACGATTTTTATCTTGTTCGAATTTATTCTGAAAAAAATACACCATATGTTCTAGAACAAAATTAGTTTGTCCTGGAATGTTCAGATTAGTTTTGAGACAAAAATAAATGCTTTGCTGAATTTTGTGCACTAAAGCAAAAGGGAAGAAAACAAATTTGTGCAACAGCTAACCGTGCTTAATTAAACCAATCAAACTCCGTTAATCAGTCAACCGGCTTAATCAGGTCAACCGCGCTCCTCGCATAATTAGTGAACCCCTCTAAAGCAAAATTTTCTATGCTGAAAAGTCAACATCGAGCTTTGAAAGGAAACAGTAGAAAAGTCCGTGCGCTTTCCGCACTTAGACTACCTGCACCGGGCTACGCCACCTCGCCCTGAAGGATGGGGATGGCGTAAATCTTGCTGCACCGGTGCCCGCTAAACCATCCGCTACGGCAGCGGACGGTTCCGGATACGCCGAATCAAGCGGGGTAGCGGTGGAACGCTTCCGTCCGACGTGGCGCGGGGTCCACGTGCTCGCGCGCCATCCCAACCACCCGGCGGCCGTTGCGCATGGAGAGAGAGCGGCGCGAGGGAGGCAGTGGAGGCGCTCGCTCGGAGGCCGTCGAGGCCCTCGCGTCCGTCCCCGTCGTGGTCATCGGTGGCTTCGCCGTCCCCACCGTCGAGCGCGCTCGGCCACCCCGTCGTCACCGCTCCGCGTCAAGCCTCCCCGCCGCTCCGCCCGACCTAGATCCGCTGCTATGAGTCCGTCGCCGCCGGGAGGAGAAACGGAGCACCGCGCATGGCGAGAGGAGGAACGGAGGCCGCGGCGGCCGGCGCATGGAGAGAGGAAGAAGGGATGGCCGTCGTCAACCCCCGCGTCGTCGAAGAGGAGTGAGAGGAACGGAGGGCCCCGGCCGGCGGCACGGATCCGGCCGGCCGCGGCGGCGGGAGGCGGGCTCCGGCGGCGGCGGCGCTGTGCGCGGGAGGAGGAGACCGAGCGGCGGCACGCTCGCGCGTGAGGCACGCTCGCGCGTGAGGGGGCGGGAGCCGGATCCCGGCCCGGCGCGGTACGGTCAAGGTGGTTCCCGGCGGCGCGTGTGGGTGGGCGGGCCTCGGCGGCGACTCGCGTCCCGCGCGACGAAGTGGGGAGAGAGGAGGAGGGTGGCGGCGGCCTGTGCGTCGGGAGGGCCGTCGGGGGCCGTCGGGAGAGAGAGAAGCTGGAGGGACAGAGGAGGGAGAGGTAGGGGCAGGAGAGGGAAGGAGGGGGAGGGAGAGAAAAAGGGGAAAGAAAAAGAAAAAGGGAGGGGAAAAGGAAAGAAGGAAGGAAAAAAAGAAAAAAGAGGAAAATATTGTTATTTTATAAAAAATTGAATTGCTAAACTATACAAAAGGGAAATAAGTGAAAAAAAGAAAAGAAAGAGGAGAGATGAAAGGAGGGAGTAGTTGAAGTTGGTTGAATAAAATATTAGTTAGTTGATATAGAGGATGAATATAGAGTATGAATGGGTGCAGCAAAACTAAATATAAAGGAAAGAATTTTGCTGATCGGGACAGTAATATTCTTTTTAGAGGATAAATTTAGAGGACGACGAGTGCGGATAGTCTTACGCTTCGCGCCGAAACAGTCCGTTGCGCTTTCCGCGTTGAGATAGTACTAGTACGCACTTCGCGCCTTCATCGAGCTTTGAAAAATTCATTTTGTCTTCTCTGCTAGTGAGCAAAGCTCACTGCGGTGCCCGTCAACTGCCGAGTTCGCGGTGGCCGGTGGCGCATGGCGGCGTGCGAACAGGGGGTAAGCACCGCGGGGTGAGCAGCGGTGATGCGTCGGTTATTGGATCTCCCACGGAAGGAAGGACAATGTCACAACGACATAGACTTTGTCACGCACTGGCGTGCGACCTAGAAATCTCCCAGATTATGCCGGCGCACGCAATGCAATCACCAGATCACGGCGGCGGCTGCTATCTAGGGATTAACCCGAATTTATTTAATCTCATGTCCTACTCTGATATCACTTATTCTAAACTGCAGGTATAATTAAAGATTGGTATTACCCCCGTGAAATTGGTAATAACAGCATAAAAGGTGCATGAAGAATACAGGCCAGACTTCTTAGATTGTCAAATCAACGCATTAGTATTAGTGCTCGGCAAGCAGGCCACGGCCGCAACGAGTCATGCAAGAATTACTGAATATTATGGGCTTGTTTGGTTGATAGCCAAATGTTGCCACACATGTTTGCCAAAGTTTGCCAAAAGTATGGTGAGCAATTTGTTCACCAAATTTTTGGTAAACAATATGAGTCTATGACATGTAGGGTACTCATGTGGCAAACCATAGTTATGGTAGGCAACCAAACACTAGCCGAAAAAGCTGTGTCATGCCAAATATTTGGTGTGGCAAAGTTTGGTAATGAACCAAACACATCAGAATGAGGCATCAACAGACCATTACTGAAAAATTCGTAGACCATCTCTGATGATGCAACAATATGTAGGCAGAGCAACACAAACAAACAAACAGAAAAAGAGTCAAGCTATCCACCAAATTCTTCTACTACCACAATTGCCAGCAAGCATCTTCACGTTAGACACTCTTTTGCTCCGCATTCCTTCTACTCTCCTGTATTGATGATTAGTATCACACCAGTGCACCTGTAGTAATAAGTTAGAGCTTTCTTGGACGGCCTTCATTCTTGCACCTATTACAACCTGCAAATAATTCCATCTATCTATGGTCAAACACATCCATATTACCTATAATTGCAAGTTTGCAACAGTAATCACATGTCGTTTGCATCCAGTTCACCATTTTATGCATGCAATACAGTTGTCTTGAACTCTCCCAGAGTGCCTAATACACAACATTGTTCGGTCCACCCATACATCCCTACTTACTACCAATGCTTGCTGAGTTCTTTTTGAAGTTCTACTCTCCAATGGTTGGTGGCAGGGCCAACATAGCTCCCCCTACGCCTTGTTCTGTATCCCTTCAGCAAGTCGCTCTTCTGGGTCACCCATATTTGTCTCCTGCATTCATTAACAGATTCCATAAACCTATATAGCTCAACATTGAGAACAAAATTTGATCCAAATTTACCAAAAACTTTTCTTTGAATGTCTTATTGTTTCTCCAACTTCCAAATTGCCCAAAGTAGTGGCGTACCACAGAATCTACTTCTAACTCCCTCCCTAATCATTTCACTCTTAATCCAATCCTCTATACTATTCGGTATTCTAGAGTAAATACCACATTCCACTAGAATTGCCCACCCATATTGTGCTACTGTACAAGCAAAAAACAGCTGGTCAATTGATTCATTAGACTCACAGAAACTAGACTTTTTCACCATCCCATCCTCTCTTCAACAATTGATCCCTTGTGAGTGTTTTCCTATTATATGTTATCCACAAAAAAAATTATTCTATTAAGTATCCTGTATTTCAGATTTCCATATACTTGGAAGGAAAGGACCCCTATGCTTGAAGCCCAAGACCTCAATCATAGTAGGAAAAATCAGATTTATCCACTAACTCATACATTTCAGATTTGTCAAAATTAATTTTCAGACCTGAAGCTAGTTCAAAGCAATACATAATCAGTTTAAAATTCTTGATCATAGCTATATCCTTTTTCATAAACACTAGGGTATCGTCAGCATACTGCAAACATACTAAGCCCCCTTACAACCAATTTTCAGCTAAACCCTTAATACTGGCAGCTAGATCAAATAAGGAGACATAGGATTACAAGGTCTGCAGTTTCGGTTGATGCAAACAATTATGCAGGTTAACACTGGTCAATTCAGTACTACCCTCGTTACCAGTTATGTGCACTCTAAACCAATCAATGACAGTGATAGAGCAGATCGACAAAATCGAAAAGTCTGGTAAAATGGAAGAAAATTGAAAGACCTGACTTGGGCTAGCGTCCCGTTTCCAAACTGTGGGCAGCTTCATCATCACAGATCACACATTATATTTTCATTGGATGGAGAACCAAGCAATGACTCCGTCTGTGCCTATTAGATAAAATTACTTTGCTTTTGTTAGATTGTAGCGTAAAATTACTTTGCTTTTGTGGACAATCGCTTACCCCAGTCGAAGATCCTTCCCCTTCCTATGTTACGCTCTCCTCCATTTGTTGCATTTCCAACAATGCTTTCCTCGATAGATTAATCTTCTCAGCAACCTCCTTCATCAAAGGCCTACTGGCTCCTATGGATTCCAAGCATTCCTTCACCAGATCTGACATATTTTTTATAATAGTCATATTGTCATCGCTCTTGATCTGATCATCAATGTAAAGAAACCTCTCTTCCTCTGTGCGAAACCGAAAGCTCTCTACCAAGTTCTGGCCAGGACTTTGAAGACTGAGGGGTTTCTTCCATGTCAGCAGTTCCAAAAGAACAACTCCAAAGCTGCAGACATTACTCTTTTCTGTCAAAAATGTTTGACTGGAGATATTCGGGGTCAAGATACCCAAAAGTTCCTTGCACACGTGACATAAACTGTGCCTTGTCAGCCAGGGTAGAAGAGCCAAAGTCTGAAACCTTTGCGGTGTAGTTGTGGTCCATAAGGATGTTAGAGGACTTGACATCCCCATGGAGAATTGCTGGGGATGCCCAATTGTGCAAGTAGGCAAGAGCCTCGACTACTTGATAGGCAATTTCGATCCTGGTACCCAAGCAAATGGGCCCGCAACCGTGTATTAGATTGGACAACGTTCCATTTGGTATGAATACATATACCAGCATAGGAACTTCCAGTTCAAGGCAGCAGCCAATCAATTTAACTATACTCTTGTGGTTTATCTGCCCGAGAATAAAGATTTCTTTCCCAAACAACTTCTTGCGGCAATTATCGATTACCAGACACCTTTTGATAGCCACTTCAGTGCCTCTGATAATTCCCTTGTACACCTCTCCCTGGCCTCCATGACCCACTATATGTGTTCTGCTGAAGTTCTTAGTGGCTTGTTTGAGTTCTGATTCAGGATATATATTAAAAGAAATCCCTTGCTCAGCTTTTATCTGCTCCAAAAGAAGAAAACCACCATTCTACCTGAAATAAGCCTTTTTGATGTGCCGTATCTTTCTTCTCTATCTGATCACATAGCCACAAACTATGATAAGAAAGATGAGAACTGCTCCAATACATATGTCTGCATAATACAAAATTTATCAAACTGATTGTTGTGATGAAATTGAAGTGTTGATATGTGAATTTGTACACTATATGTCCTAATCACAACAGAATGGGAGGGGAAACATCCTCTATGCACAGTAGAGGTGCTTACTAGAATTGGCTCAGACCATACACCATTAGTCATTGATACTGGAGAACAAACATCAACAGAATGTGAAGGTTTCAAAGATAAAGTTAAAGAGAAATGGAATAAGATAAAAAAGCAGGAAACCGACTGGGGCCAAAGCCATAGAAGTTTGGCATAGCTGTATCAGTGGCCATAGGAAATATCTTAAAAGATGGGGAGGGAACCTGAGAGGAGAATACAAGAAGAAGAGAGTGGAGCTGATGAGGAAGATAGAGGAGTTTGACAGATAAGTAGTTGAAAAGCAGATGTCAGACGAAGAATGGGAAGATAGATATGCACTTGAGGGAGAATTGGAAAAGGTTTTTGAGCAAGAAGAACTATATTGGCAACAAAGAGGGGGAGAAAAATGGATAACAAAAGGGGAAGCTAACACTGAGTATTTTCACAAAATGGCAAATGGCAGAAAAAGGAAGAAAACCATTCTATCAATAGAAGGAGAAGGAAAGTGTCTCATTAATCAGCAAGAAATCCAGGATCACTAATACCTAAGACAAAAGAGGCTAATAACATCAAGCAATATAGACCAATCTGCCTACTTAACGCCAGTTTCAAAATCTTCACTAGAATTGGCTCATACTGGGGGTGTGGAGATAGCCCATGGAGCCAGGTAACAGTGACAAGTTTAGTTTTAACTAAACGCTGGACTAAATAGCGTGTTTTGATGTACTGTATTAAAAACTGGTAACCCCAGTTTAGAGTTTCAGTTTTGTTTGGCTGTAAAAACTATATTTGCTTTCAGTATAAGCAGGCAAAAGCTTTCTCAGAAAAAAAATTGTACATGTTATCTGGATCAGAAGTGACCACAATGAAAACAATGCAGATATTTAATTTCCTTTTGAACCAATAAGAAATAAACCACAAATTTATTTGCAGAAATAATAATAATAGCATACATTATAAGAATAAACTGTCTGCGTTTGTTTGGTAAAAAAGGTCAAACACGATTCTGTCATTAATATGGTTTTAGCTGAAGCAAGGTGATACTTACATATGACAACAGGTCTCACCCAACTGGAGTTGTGGGATTTCTTGCAAAAGCCGTTGATAATTTCCTTGCCTCTTGGGCACGAACAGTTGAAGCTTCCTGGTGTATTGTGACAGATCCCCCACATGGATTATGAGTGCACCCATCAATGTCTGGATGGGAACATAAACACTTCAATTTATATATACTGGTCATAATTTGAATAGCTAGTATTTTACTTTGTTTCAGGAGGGTAGGCCGAACCTGTGCATCCATCCTTGGTGTACGGATCACCTTCATATCCACTGGAGCACTTGCAGATATATCCCTCCCCATTGGTTGATCAGAGATTCAATATTTATATTTAACCACGATTAAGAGAAAATCCAGGGTGGGCATATGCCCCTATGCTCACTGAAGTATTTCTCTTGGTTGAATCAACACTGTGTTGTTACCTTTACATAGATCATAGCCTCCAAGTTCATGGCACGTTCCTGACCTAATTGCCCAGTCAAGCACAACAGGGACCTGGCCATTGTTTGAATTCAACAATGCCTTAGTGCGTAAAAAGGTCGTACTGAAGTTGAACAATTGCTTCTCCATTAAGACCATAAAATTGCAAAGCTCCGAGGTTTCCTTGGTTTGTTTAACAAAAACAGAATCATACGCCACCATGTCCCTTTTGATATCAATCTGACAGCACCCAACACCAGCACATGAACCGTTTTGGGGCGCATCAAGGCATGTCGTCGTGCACGAATCCCGATACTATGATGGAATCTGCAGCACGAGCATTCAAGTGCGGATTAGACGAAAAAAGAGTGGCTCATGTAAGAGAATGATTCGGTTGCTTAGCACTTACCATGTCACCACCAACAAAAATGCCAAGTATGTCACAGCCAATGACAAATATTTTGTTATCTGTGTAGGAAAATCTGAAAACCGTGTTGTTACTGTCTTGAAGGAGAGAAATGTGCCTCTGATCGCCATCACCACACTGCCAGCTGAAACCTAGTTTTATCCAGGCTTTCGAATCTGCTGTTGAAATCCTCATCACTTCCATAGGTCCAGCGAATGGTTTGGGAACCCCTCCAACTTCCTTGCATTCAATCATGAACGATTCATCTAATGCGCAACCGAAGCCTGTAATGCCGAATGGATACGGAATGGAGACGTTCCCGCACATTTCCTGCTGGAAGCCACCTGGAGGAACCTTGGCTACAGCTAGCACCTAGACGGTGCAGAGCAAGAGAAAGCTAGAGTGGGCACATGCCCCTATGCCCAAAAAACTTGAATCCCTCCGTTCACACTGCTTGGCAGAATTGATCAGTCGGTCGCTAGTGAGAGATGCACACGCTGATGCTACCCACGATTCTCAACCGGACGACATCGCATGAGTGGTAACCTCACCGTTCACGGACGTTGAACGATGCTTGGTTTGGCTGGCCAACCTCGGTGCCTCTCTTCTCGCCATGGGCCACTGCACTAGCCGGACGCCTTCCTTTATTGATATGTTAGCCAAATGAGCCTGCCTTATTCATCCAAGCTTGGCGCTAGGGTTTCTTGGCCAAACACAGTTTGTTGGTTCACCTTATTTAATGTTTTGTTGTGCAACCTCACCTATCTACTACTTGTACATGAAAAATATATATATACACCTTTCTTCGGGAGAGAAGAGGAGCTTTTCTTAACATAATAACATGTTTCAGTGAGTCTACATGTTGAGGACCATAGTATATTCTTTTCTAAATTGAAAGAGTCCCTTACTTCATCACGAGATAATTATCTTTGTACCCTTAAAGTGTTCTTGAAACAGCTGGTACCCAGCGAGGTCAAGGCACTATGCTTCACTATAACACTATGTCGCATTAATTAATCCGGGAACTCAAACTTTTGCACCAACGAGCTCAGGTGCTCAGGTTATTAGAGGAAATGTGAAATCTGTACTCATAAGCTCTTTCTTTGCTCCATAATAATTTATAAAGGTGTAATTAGCACATGATTTCTTAAAAGTTTAAAGTATTATTTGAAGAAAACAAGTTCCAAGTTTTTTTGTCTGAAGAAAACGAGTTAATAATATGAACGAAATTACAGATTTACTAGTTTTCAATTAACTAAAATTTTACATTTCAGTTAGATTTTTGGAATAATGAACTGTACTGCTGAAACACTGAGACCGTAGTGCTAGAACAATTAATTTCTATGTGGAACATTTTCCTTTCGTAGAGAACTTGTTTTTGTCGCAAGTGAATAAAAAGTTTGAGCGGTTGGATCAATATCCAATGACCAAAAAAAGTGACTGAAACAATGACTTAGATTACCAATTTTGGCAGACTCTAATTAGATTACCAATTTTTTGTGCTGTATATTATTGTTTGAGCGGTTGGATCATCTGAAATCTAGGCAGACTAAAATCATTTGTTCGGGTTCACACAAATAGATAACCAATTTTTTGTACTGTATATTATTGTTTCAAAGATCGGTACAAGGTAAAACCAAACTATATTTTTAACTATGACTTAGATTTTTTTATAATCTATAAGTTTTTTTTCTGTTATTGGATCCTTCTAGATTTTTTTCTCGCTTATGCCAAAGAAAATATTCTTAAAAAATATTCCACCGAAGAATCAATTGTTACATTTTCTTGTTCCAACAATATACCAGTAGTATATTTTTATTATTTCAAAAATCTGATTGAGACAAGTAGTTAACTGCAAAAAAATAAGAGAATAAGAAATCGGAACGCGACCAAGGAAAGCCTCGAGACGGCGCTGCCCTTCGGTGGAATAACGACATCCCGCCGTGCCTGGACCAGTACTCGCCTACTCGGCCGCGGCGGGGCAGTTCCTTGGTTCACAATTCACATGGTCCGAGTGGGGCAGGCCTGATGCTGATGATGTCAATGGTGGTCAACCCCATTACTTGTTCGTCGTCTCGTATGATAGCGCTAATAATAATAAGGTTGCCCCTCATTGTTGCTTAGAATATTTTTTTTTCTCGAACTGCAAAGAGAGCTGCCTGCCTGTCATTATAGACGCAAAATGCAAGCATGCAATAAGTAAGGCGCCCAATGCCGTTTTCTGTTCTTCCGTCGTCAGTCGATTGAACGGATTCATGCATGCTGTTTACTTTCTTTCTCCTGTGAATGTTTCAGTCTCCAATTGATTGGTTTATGTATCATGCTCTTCTTGTACCCAACCAGTTTGCCTTTGCTGCGGAGAACACGTTGTCCATTCGAATATCTCCTACAGTTCACCTAGCGGTTGACTCACCAAAATCTTTTGTATTTTGATTACGTGCCTTATCACAAAGATTTTAGTCTAAATTGAAATAATGAGCATATGGTCACCAGTTCACCACATAGTGACAGAAATTTAATTGCCACCGAAATCAACAAATAGTTCACTCACCCCCGTAGAACCCAAAATAATACGGTAAGGGATATCCGTATGTGTTAGCACAGTATTTTTATTCCGGGTAACTAACATTAAAGCCGCTTTATCGGATCATGTCTATACGCTGCAAGTGTCAGTTGCTTGTGACCTACAGAAGACAGCTGCCAGTTGCCAGTGGCCCTCCCATTCGGCCATATGTATCCCATAGCTACTGTCGGTGTGCACATGAACACATTTTTTGGTCTCTGCCTTTTGTTTGAAATTAACATCTTCTTTTAGGGTAAGAAAAACCATCTTTCAAAAAGATACCCGGATGATATCTTTTTGGTTACTGAAGATGTAAGACAGATATCCGGACGAGGGATCAGAATGATGCACATTGAAGATAAGTGTGAAACGTTCTCCGTTTCCTCAAAGAGATGGGGAAAATACAAGGACCAGTCAACCAGGTACAGAAACGCTGCGAGGTTCCAGGTTCCAGTGTACTAGTATATCCTATTCCCTTAAGTTGCCTTCTCCTCTGCACTGCATTGCACTTTATTCCGTCATACAAGGAAAGGGAGAGTAAGTGGTGGATGGCGACGTATAAAAAGCTTTGTCTTTGGATGCTGTTGATCAAAACTGAAGAATTTGCTAATGCAAGTAAAACTGAGGGTGTGTTCGTTTCCTGGGTCTAAACTTTATAGCTGTCACATCAAAAAGAATCTTACTGTTTAGGAGTACTAAATAAAATTTAATTATAAAATAAATTACAGACTCCTAAACTAATTTACGAGACGAATCTAATAAGGTTAATTAAGTCATGATTAGAAGACGGTTACTGTAGCATCACTTTAGCAAAACATAAATTAATTAAGCTCATTAGATTCATCTCGAAAATTAGCACCAATCTGTCAATAGGGTTTTGTCATTAAATTGATCGAAATATTTATAAATAATAAGATTCTCTTTGATATAACAGATGCTTAAATTTTAAAGGGCAGGAAACGAACGGGGCCTGAGTTGAAGACTTTTGCACTGTTAAGCTTTAAAAACAAAGTTGGCAGTTTGCACCTGTGCACTTCCCTTATCAGATTTTAAATGTAGAGGAAATTGTCTATAATGCTTCGCTTTTTTTTTTTTTACGATGAATGCACTTTGATTTTGTGATACCAAACTGTTGAGTTCTGTGCTAATCTGTTGGCCAATAGCTTTGAGATCAACTTTATTTGCAATGCTCTGTGTGAGGCTTATGGGGCGGTAATCAGCCAAATTTCTCGATCCTTGTTTCTTGCGTACGAGTATGACGATGCCTGATGTGGAATAAGTTTTAGCTTATGGGGCCGTATATGCGTATAGCACTCCACGCGCCACGGCGCCAGTACTTGTACTTGGCCGGAGGGGTGGTGGCAGATGGAGACAGGCCGCCAAGTACAAGTACTGGTGGGCTCGTGTCATCTGCGGCCGGAGGTGGGGGCAGATGGAGACCGGCCGCCACCAACACTTTGACAGGACAGGACTCGTGGCGTGCATGTACTTGCAGTGGGCCCAAATGCACAGATGTTAAGATAATTTTACCATTTCAATTATGGAGTTCCATAATAATTTATATTCCTGTTGCGTGTACCGATCTATTTTCTTGAGCTCGGACTTGACTCCTTGTGAGCACGGTGGAATTCCTTGACGACGGAAGTGGTGTCCTTTACGCTGGCACGGTACCTTCGTCATGATCCTATGACATTCGTAGGCCTGGTTTGGCATCAAGGACACTTAGACTAGCTGCACCGGGTACTGAAAGGTATCCGGTATTCGGTACTGGAGGAGCCACGTCAGCTAGAAAGTGCTGCACCGGGCAACTAGGAGCCGTCCGGTACCATCCCGAACGCGCTCCCACCCGTCAAATGGAGTGCGCGTACGGCCGTCCGGGACGAGCCTGATGTGGCGTGGGCCCCACGGTTCATCTGCTCCTCGCGCCATGAGTCGGAAGCCGGCGACGCGCGGGGAGGCGGAGACCGGCCGGCGTCGGTGCACCGGGGATGAGAGGCGCGCGGGGAGGCGGAGCCCGGCCGGCGGCAGCGCGCCGGGAGGAGAGGAGGCGACCCTTGGCGGCGGGCCACCGCCGGATCTGCTCCCGCCCTAGCCGCGGGATCCACCTCGGCCGCCGGATCCACGCCCTAGCCGTCGGATCCGCTCCCCGGTCGCGGCGCAGGGCTGGCTTCGACGGCGATGGTGGTGTGTGCGGGGAGGAGTAGACCGGGTGGCGGCGCGGTTGAGGCGGACCGGCAGCGGTCGGCGCGGAGGAGGGAGGCCGGCGGGGCGAGGCTGGGTCGGCGGTGGGGTCGGGGTTGGCCGGTCGGTGGCGGGGAACGCCGTGCGCCGGGAGGGATGGGGAGAAAGCAGAGGGAGAGGAAGAGAAAAGGGAAAAGAAAATGGGGAGAAAGGAGACGAAAATGGGGGAGAAAGGAGAGGTTTTAAAGGAAAAGAAAATAAGAAAGGGAGAAAAAATAAAAAAATATTTAATGGTGAAATTGGTTGTTAAAATAAGAATAGAAATAAAAGAAAAGATGAAAGGAAATGAAAAGAGATGATAGTTGGAGATGGTTGAATAAAATATTAGGTAGTTGATATAGAGGATGGATATAGAGTATGAACGAGTGCAGCGAAACTGAATATAGAGGAGGAAATCTTGCTGATTAGGACGGAATATTTCTTTTAGAGGATGGAAATAGAGTACCACGAGTGCAGATAGTCTCACACGCTACTACCTCCGTTCCTACTTGTTGGCTTTTCAGAGTTCTTTTTTACTGTTCGTCCTATTCAAAAAATTGATTATTTCGTTATATTTTGTTTTAATGTTAGATATATTTTAGATATAATGTATTTCGGAGGGAGTATCCCCTAGAGGGAAACCTCGATGGGGAATCCCGAGACATCTACATGTTATTCAAATGTGTTTTCACTCTTTAGATTGATATATATAGTTTCCTTGGACAGGGAATCTCCTAGAGACATCTACATGTTGTTAATATGTGTTTTCACTCTCTGGATTGTTAATATGTGTAAACCCATGCCGCTGTCACTAGCCCTCACTCCCAATGAACGCAATACACTCGCTAGATCCTACACGCTGGCTACAAGCTCGATCGCCAATGGATCCCATGGGTCGTGAGAGCTCCAGGAGGAGCAGGAGTACGAAGAAGAAGAAGAAGAAGAAGAAGAAGAAGAAGAAGAAGAAGAAGAAGAAGCGGCCTCAGGCCCGGACCTCAAACTCGAGGATGATGAGCATGAGGAGAAGCAGCACCAAGCCGTCACCGATCAGATTGTTTGCACTTCTTCTCAGTAGAACATAGGGACATTTGCTGAGAATTACACATCTAATCATCTATATTTTCTTTTTGTAGATTTTTTCTTCGTAACAAGGTTTACATATGTGAAACCATTGTATTATCTAGAATTACAAATTATAAGAGACAATCTTAGTCAGAAATGTATATTTAAATTATTTTTAGATACAATAATAGCCTGTGGTGATCGTGATCATGTCAGAAGTGTTTCCATTGTGCCATATTATTTTTAAAACAATATGAAAAGTAAGGCTCAAAACCATGCACAAACCATTTCATGAAGCTTCTCATTACCCTCTCCAGAAAAACACAATTTCTACTAGCTTGGCACCATGTAACTACCGCGATAGTGTGTCATCGTGTAGTGACAATGTTGAGGTTATAAATGAACCTCTCCCAAAAGATTCAATTTTAGATAGGCCATCTGAAAAGAGCGCCGAAAGATTTAAAATATCATTTCTTGATTAGATAAAGCAAGCTACCATTATATATCTAATTGTTAGCTGCAGCCGAGGAAAGGCGCGCGAGCATCAATATTCCATACCCATTCAGCATCACCGGCTGCTCTTGGTGAGATGAATTATTCATGATCGATTGCTACGTAGTTAGAGGCGTTCTCAGGGCATTCGTTGAAGTGTTGGTTAAAGATGAGCTAACAGTGTGTAATGATGGGGTCTAAGGGCATGTACAATGCCACACATCAGCATTCTCATAACCCGTCTCATACAATGTCACATAGGATTTTTGATGATGTAGAAGAGGGAGGGGAGATGAGAGAAAAGGTGGTTGTTTCACGAGGCAACCACCTCATACGCTACAATTTAGGAGTATGAGACGACTTACACACCATTGTACGAGTTGTAGTTGTCATTCTACTCAAAAACATTTCTTTTTTCATCCAGAAATTTAGGAAATAACAATTTCTACGAGACAATCAAAACAATTATTCATTGTACAAGTGGTCTAATAGACTGTCTTAAGATTACGTGTCATGCATGAGACGGTCTATAAGACTACACCTTTGTACTTACCCTAAGACAAATCAAGGAAAGTGAGGAGAGTCACAACAATTACGGGGTAGATGAGCTGACAGTATGATGATGGTCCTAAGGCAGATCAAGGAAAACATAATTATGCCGTTCATCAACATAGGGACATTTGCACCACACCCCCACCCACACACACACATACACCACCACCATTATACCATCGCAACACACACGGGACCAAAAGCACATACGTGGGCTAATCCACTTGATCTCATGGACAACAAATCTTATACTCCCTCTATTCTTAAATTGTTGACGCCGTTGACTTTTTCGTTATGTTTGACCATTCGTCTTATTCAAAAAAGTTCATGAATTATCAAATATTTTATTATGATTCATTTTATCACTAAATAAAGTTGATAGACCACTTATAGTTTTATAAATTTGAAAAAAAAATTGAATAAGACGAACGACCAAACATAACGAAAAAAAATCAATGGTATCAGCAATTTAAAAACGGAGGGAGTATATCTTTATGGAGAGAGACAACTCTAATGACTATAATCCCTACTTTCATACAATACGCTCAAGCTAGTGGAAGTTGGTAGCTGAAAATGAAAGAGTACAAAAATCAGTCAACCAAACTATCACACAAGACCGGAAATTAGGTGCTTCTCCACAAGACCTGGAAATTGTGACATAAAACATGCAAGCATGGAAATAGGAATAGAAGAACAGAAGTGAAGCTTTATTAAATGACATAATCCATCAAATCTCCCATGACAAAATGAAAAATCTATTTCTTTAAAAAAAATAAAATTCTAAACATAGCATACGCATGCCAAGGCACGAGAGTGTGCTTGGTGGGTTCTGAATGTGATTTAATTGAATCATGAGGACCTGAAAGGCTGGTCTCCTTCGTGCATGGAAATGCTTTTTCTAGACAACTCGTCAGTGTTGTGAATTTCAATTGGTAGGACTAAATCGGAGATGTTTGCTGGTTTGAACCATGGCGTGGCATGCCAGGCGGTGCCGGGAAGGAGCGTCACCCAAAGAGGTTAACGGCAGGGGCCGTCGGATCTAGAAAACAGACATGCAACGGAGACATTGCGCGGGGCTTCTGCAGAAGGCCGAGCCAGCCAACCATCGCCTATCACTGTGCTGACAGGCCGCACCACCACATCCGTCCCAGAATTTCCCATTGATTGCCTTCGTCTCGAAGCGGCGCGTGTCTGTGTCGTGCACCAAGTCAAGCGACGACGCGGTGCGATGTGCGAACTGCTAGGGCCTACTCATAACACAACCACAATACGCCTACTCGAAGCATCCAACATACTAACCAGTTTGTAAACGAAAAAACAAAACACAACCACAATACGCCTACTCGAAGCATTGGCATGCAGATCGTGCTTACAGCTGTAGCCCTACGGCCAGCAAAATAGACCATCATTAGGATGCTACACATACAAGTCGAACTATCACAGACTTCATTCCACTTGATTTTCCATCTTCCCAAGCCATAAGTCCACCACCATTCTTCTTCGTCCTGGTCATCAGCATTCTGTCTTGGATGTAGATCAACTGCGTTTGCTTCGATTATGTTTCCTCCTACCTCCATGTTTTCCTTGTCTCCATCCTTCTGCAGACCTGCCTAGTAGTTTAGAAAAACAGTTGAATAACACACAACCTCCGTAGAAGACCGAAACAATTTCCTATCAAAGCACCTATTTCTGAGTTTCCATGTGGCCCACATAATTGCGGCAAGACCAATCACATAAAACTTTCTCCCCATTGGTAGGAACTTCTCAACCCAGATTATGTAGTGTTCCGCTGATTAAGGACGACAAGTGGTCCCAATGGAGTATGCAATGCTGCTCCCATATTTAATAACTGAACATTCAAACAATAAGTGTAATATAGTTTCTTCCTTTTCACAGAAAGCACATGTCTTATCACCCTCCCATTTTCTCCTTGTTAGGTTGTCTTTAGCAATTATTGCGTTTTGTTGTATGAGCCACAGAAAAATCTTTATTTTGAGTGGAATTTTTGCTTTCCAAAGCATAGAGTTTTGTTGATTAGGATCAGAAGCAAACATACTGGAGTAAATTGACTTCACTTTAAAGATCCCTTTTTTCTCCTCTATCCATTTCGGTGTATCAATCTCCCTATTTAGTCTGACAGTAATCAGTATATCCATGAGTTTACTTAACTCAACTTGTAAATTTTCTGGGAGCCCTCTTCTAAAGGATAAATGGCAATTTCTGCTGAAGACTGTTGTCACTGTCATTTTCTTTTCCTGGCAGACGTCAAATAGTTCTGGAAATTTCTCACAGAGGGAGAAATTGCCACACCATTTGTCATGCCAGAAATCTATATTGGAACCATCTTCTATAGCCATTACTCTTCCCTTTAAGCAGAATTCTCTAACTTTTAAGAGATGTGACCACATGGGAGAATCACGTTGTTTATGTTTAATTTGGGAGATGCATTGACTTTTCACATATTTTTGTTTGATGATCTCCTGCCAGATACCATTCTCCTTCTCCAATTTCCACTACCATTTACATAAAAGGCTTATGTTCCATTTTCTAAGGTCTTTGATTCCCAGCCCCCTTTTTTCTTTGGTCTACAAATCTTTTCCCCCATTTTACTAGGTGATATTTCTTTTTTAAGCTCCCTCCTTGCCAAAAGAATCTTTTTTCTGATTTTATCCATTCTTTCTATACTTGTCTTAGGAATTAGGTACATTGACATATAGTATGTGGGGATGTCGGTAATGATAAGATAAGCTTGTGTGGGGGTTACAAACAATAGGACTAACCACAACCATTTTTGTTTCTAACTATCCTTTGGTTGTTGGTACATTTAGTCTCTTAGTATCCTTTGTTGGTTGTTACACTAGACACTTTGTTTCTTAGTATCCTTTGTTTTTGGTTGGTTGTTACAACACCTAACATTGCCTATATAAAGGAACCAAGGCAGCAGCTATAAGCACTGCAAATTCATTCACAACATCAAGTTTTCAGCTTGTGTTTTAGTTCTTAGTTCCAACAATTGGTACCAGAGTAAGGTGTGAGTTTTGGTGAGGATGTCTACCTCGTCCACTCGTCGGAGAGCTGCCGTCGCTGCTGCTACTACCGCCGACGCTGAGGCTCGTGAGGCACGCATCGCTGCGGCCGAGCGAACGGCACAGCACGCGGCTGAAGCTGCGCGTGCCGCGGTTGCTGCAGCCGAGGCTGCCGCCGCTGCCGCTGCTGCCCTACGCCGAGAGGAGGACGATGAGGAGGTGCTGGACGCGCCGCGGGACCTTCACAGGAACCGCCGGGCGTCTCCATCCCCTATCCGCCGCCGCGGCCGACGTGTTCGTTGCGGCGACTCACCGGTCGTCCAGCGCGTCATCAAGGAGTCCGGCGGGAGCACACCGTGGCCCATGCTCACCAAAACGAACTACAACGACCGGAGCTTATTGATGAAGGTGAAATTGCAGGCACGTCGGCTGTGGGACGCCGTCGCCTACGGGGATGTCGAGTTCCACGAGGATCGGCCGGCGCTCGACGCACTCCTAGCCTCTGTCCCACCGGAGATGGTCTCCTCTCTCGCGGACAAGCCCTCCGCCAAGGATGCCCGGGACTCCATCGCCGCGTCGCGCATCGGCGTCGACCACGCGCGGAGGGCCACTCGCAAAGGCTACGTCGGGAGTGGGACCGCCTCGGCTTCAAGCCCGGGGAGGACATCGACGACTTCGCGCTCCGCCTCAACGGCCTGGTGCAGCAGCTAGCAAGGCACGGTGATGGCGACATCAACGAGCGGAAGGCGGTCGAAAAGCTTCTCCGCGTCGTCCCCGCCAAGTACACACAAATCGCTCCGTCGATAGAGACCCTCTTGGATCTCTCGACCCCGTCGATTGAGGATGCAGCGGGTCGGCTCAAGGCCGTTGACGGTCGGGACGAGGAGCCCTCCGCCGACCCCGTCTCCATTGGTGGCAAGCTGCTCTACACCGAGGAGCGAGTGGCTCGCACGCCGAAGGAAAGCCGGCAGGGCGGAACTCCGGTCAAGGACCAACGCCGACGGCCGCGCAGGAAGGACAAGTCCGGCGGTGGTGGTTCCGCTAGGCAGGCTGGCGGTGGTGATGGCGGCCGTGGTACTGGTCGTAGCGGAGAACGCAAGGCGACCCGTGATGATCGGTGCCTCAATTGCGGCCGTCGCGGGCATTGGGCCAAGGACTGCAGGCAGCCCAAGCGCGGTGCCGCTCATCCGGCCCAGCGGATGATGATCATGAACCATCACCGTTTCCGGCCCACGTGAGCCCGGAATTTCAGCCCGAGCAGGAGGGTTTTGATGCAACCCTAGCCTCCCCGCCTCCAGCTCCACGCCGCCACCCGCTCCATCCGGCTCCGCGCTGCTCCACCTCGACGAGCCGCATGCACGCGTCTACCTCGGCTCCGACTCCGGTGGTGACAAGCTTGAAGGATGGTACCTCGACAGCGGCGCCACCCACCACATGACCGGCCGCCTCGAGCACTTCTCCGACCTAGATCGCAGCGTTCAAGGCTCCGTCAAGTTCGGAGATGAGTCCGCGGTCGAGATCCGCGGCGTGGGCTCCGTTCTGTTCGAGGCCAAAACCGGTGAGCACAAGCTGCTCCATGGAGTCTACTACATCCCGGCCTCGCGGAACTCCATCATCGGCCTCGGCCAGCTCGACAAAGGTGGCGCAAAGGTGGTGATCGACCAAGGGGTGCTCCGGATATGGGACTCGCGGAGCCGTCTCCTCGTCAAGGTCAACCGGGGCAGCGGCATGCTCTACATCCTCCGCATGAGGGTCACCCGACCGGTCCGCCTTGCCGCTCGACGCGATGATGATGCCCGGCGCCGGCATGAGCGGTACGGCCACCTCCACTTCGACGCACTAGGCAAGCTTGGGCGTAAGGAAATGGTACGAGGGATGCCGCGGATCGACCACGTCGAGCAGCTCTGCGACACCTGCGTGATGACCAAGCTCAAGCGGCGTCCTTTTCCCCGTGAGGCCAAATACCGCGCGGAAAAGCCATTAGAGCTCGTCCACGGTGATCTCTCGCGGCCCCATCACACCGGCAACACCCGGAGGACGGCGCTTCTTCCTGCTGCTTGTGGATGATGCCTCACGGTACATGTGGGTCGTCCTTCTCCCGACGAAGGCGGCTGCCGCGGACGCTATCAAGCATGTACGAGCAACAACGAGAGAAGGAGTGCGGCCACAAGCTCCGAGTATTGCGCACCGACAATGGCGGTGAGTTCACCGTGACCGAGTTTGTTGCTTATTGCATGGAAGAAGGGATCCGGCGGCACTACTCCGCGCCGTACTCGCCGCAGCAGAACGGCGTCGTCGAGCGCCGCAACCAAACCGTGGTCGCCACCGCCCGTGCCCTGCTCAAGCAACGCGGCATGCCGGCAGAGTTCCGGGGTGAGGCCGTGATGACCGCGGTACATTTGTTGAACCGGTCACCGACCAAGGGCCTAGAGGGCAAAACCCCATACGAGGCCTCGGCATGGGCGTACGCCGGCGGTCGGACACCTGCGAACGTTTGGCTGCTCGGCGTACGTGAAGGAGCTCAACCGCGTCGGCAAGCCGGAGGACCGGAGCACGCCCGGCGTCTTCATCGGCTACGCCGAGGGTGCCAAGGCCTACCGCATCCTTGACCCGGTGACCCGACGCGTGCGCACATCGCGTGACGTCGTGTTCGATGAAGGGCGCGGCTGGGACCGGACCAAGGAGACCAGCGGTGGCTCGGCGGCAACAACAAGCGACTTCACCGTCGAGTACTTGCAGCTTGCGGGAGCCGGGGAGCTGGCGGACACTCATCGTCATCAAGCTCGCATGCGCCGTCGACACCGACCATGAGCCAGGGCACCGCTTCAGTGCTCAACATCGTGCTCTACCACGCCACCGGCCACACCGGCAGCTGATCCGAGCACCGGTGGCATGCGCGCTCCCGTCCTAGCGACGCCATTGGAGAATGATGAGGACCGCATCGACGTTGCGCACAATGACACTCCTCCGCGCTACCGCACCATGAGCGACATCCTCGACGAGCAGCCGGCACCCGGGTTCGTGCAGCGGAACATCGACGCCGAGCTACACCTGACGCACACCGGCGAGCCTTGCTCGTTCGCGGAAGCTAAAGGTGATGCGGCTCGGCGCGCGGCAATGCAACAGGAGATGGACTCCATCGAGCGGAACCGCACGTGGGAACTTGTCGACCTGCCGGCCGGCCATCGCCCAATCACTCGAAATGGGTGTTCAAGCTCAAGAAGAATGAGGCAGGGGAGGTGGTCAAGCACAAGGCACGGCTTGTCGCACGCGGTTTCGTCCGAGCAAGAAGGGATCGACTACGACGACGCGTTCGCGCCCGTGGCCCGCATCGAGTCCATCCGCATCCTCCTCGCCCTTGCTGCCCAGGAGGGGTGGCGCGTCCACCACATGGACGTCAAGTCGGCGTTCCTCAACGGCGACCTGAAGGAGGAGGTGTACGTGCGACGACCACCCGGATTTGTCATTGCCGGCCAAGAGAACAAGGTTCCGCGGCTACGCAAGGCACTCTACGGTCTGCGACAAGCCCCGCGCGCATGGAACGCTAAGCTGGACAGCACCCTCAAGAAGATGGGCTTCCAGCAGAGCACACACGAGGCAGCGGTATACCGGCGTGGCCATGGCTGCTCCGTTCTGCCGGTGGGCGTCTACGTCGATGACCTCGTCATCACCGGCACCAAGGAAGAAGAAGTGAAGGCATTCAAGGCGCAAATGAGGGCCACCTTCCGGATGAGTGACCTTGGCCTTCTTACCTTCTACCTTGGCATCGAGGTTTCGCAGACAACGCCGGCATCTCACTTCGCCAAGCTCGCTACGCCAAGCACATTGTCGAATTGGGCGGCCTGTCCGGATGCAATCCAGCCCACACTCCAATGGAGGAGCGGCTCAAGCCGAGTCGTTATAGTGAGGCAGAGGAAGTGGACCCGACACAATATCGGCGCATCGTCGGCAGCTTGCGCTACTTGGTTCACACCCGGCCGGACTTGGCGTTCGCCGTCGGGTACGTCGGTCGGTTCATGGAACGGCCAACAACCGAGCACCGACAAGCCGTCAAGCGTATCCTGCGCTACATCGCGGGCACTTACGACTACGGTCTACACTACTCGAAGAACCCCGGTGCTGCACACTTCATCGGATATCGCGACGGTGACCTCGCCGGTGACATCGACACGAGCAAGAGCACAAGCGGCACGCTGTTCTTCCTCGGAAATTGTCCCGTCAGCCGGCAATCACTCAAGCAACGAGTGGTGGCGCTCTCAAGCTGTGAAGCGAGTATATCGCCGCCACCTCAGCCCGCCACACAAGCACTCGGCTAGCTCGGCTTTTGGGCGAATTACTCGGCAAGAGGCCCGAGCGGCCGAGCTTAGGGTAGATAGCAAATCTGCCCTCGCACCGGCCAAGAACCCTGTCTTCCATGAGAGAAGCAAGCATATCCGCATCAAGTACCACTTCATCAGGAGCTGCTTGGAAGAGGGAGCGTCAAGGCCAGCTACATCAATACCGTGGACCAGCTTGTCGACATCCTCACCAAGTCCCTCGGGCGAGTGAAATTTCTTGAACCGAGAACTCGCATCGGTCCGGTTCACCACAAGTCGGCGACAACACACAAGGCTTAGGGGGAGATTGATAAGATAAGCTTGTGTGGGGGTTACAAACAATAGGACTAACCACAACCATTTTTGTTTCTAACTATCCTTTGGTTGTTGGTACATTTAGTCTCTTAGTATCCTTTGTTGGTTGTTACACTAGACACTTTGTTTCTTAGTATCCTTTGTTTTTGGTTGGTTGTTACAACACCTAACATTGCCTATATAAAGGAACCAAGGTAGCAGCTATAAGCACTGCAAATTCATTCACAACATCAAGTTTTCAGCTTGTGTTTTAGTTCTTAGTTCCAACAGGTAAGGCTTGTATTAATTAAAATATTCCTTCCTCCAAGTGTCATCGATCCTCCTTGCCAACCATCTAGCCTTTTTCCCAGTTTCTCTTCCACTGGCACCCAATCAACCACATGTAATCTTGAGTGTGACACAGACACACCAAGGTATTTTATTGGCCATGTTCCAGTGGCATAATTAAATATTTTTGCATATTCTAAATCTTTCCGGTCATCTTGTTTAATCATCGAACTTCAGCTTTTTTGGAAGTTGATCTTCGGACCTGACATGCTTTCATATAGGTATAGCATGAGCTTCAGGTTCAAGGCCATTTCCTTATTATTTTGTATGCGAGATGATGGTTTCATCTTCATATTGAAGGGTCACTACCCCTTTGCCTACATGTTGAGGTACCAAACCAACAATGAGGCCATTGTGCTTGAGCCATTCTAACCATTTTGGCGAATGAATCAACAGCAATGTTAAACAAGAAAGGAGATAAGGGGTTCCCTTGTCGGACCCCTTTTTCACTCTAGAAATAACGTCCAAAATCATCATTTACTTTCGTTGATAAAGTTCCTTTAGTAACTACAACTTTCAACCAATCTATCTTCCATGGATCGAAACAGGAAATCCCAGCTAATGTTGTCGTAGGCCTGTTCAAAGTCAAGCTTAAGGATCACTCCGTCTGATTTTTTAACTTTCGCATCATGAATAATTTCATGCGGACACATTATCCCTTCCATAATGTTTCTTCCTTTAATAAAGGTTGTTTGACACTTGCTTATGATTTTATTCATCACCTCTTCCAATCTCGGAGTGAGCACTTTTGTAAAGATCTTATATTTGACATTTAACGGACAAATAGGCCTATATTGCTGGATTTTATTAGCTTCTTTTAATTTTGGAAGCAAGGTGATAACCCCATAGTCGAGTCTACCGATGTCTAGCTTGCCATTGAAAAAATCATCAAACATTGCTATTGAGTCCTCCTTAATAATCTCCCAGACAATCCCGATAAAATTCAATAGGAATATGATCGGGACCTGGAGCTGTGTTCTTTTCCATAGAGAAAACTTTATTTTGTATTTCATCTTCGATGAATTGTTTTGTCGGATCTTTATTATCAGAATCCGAGACCTTTTCCTCTTCAACCACATTTCATCAAGGCTAACTTTAGGTTTTTCTGTTGGACCAAACAATTCTCTATAATACTCCGTAGCATGATTTATAATTCCTTTGTCACCCTCTATCACTCTGTTATCTTGTTGCTTAGAGTAGATAGTATTCTTTCTTTCTTTTTTCCATTTGCTATTCTGTGAAAGTACTCGGTGTTACCATCACCCTTCAACAACGAACTATAGTTAGATCTCTCATTCCAATATATTTCTTCTTGTTCCAAGATGATCATTAACTGTTTTTATATTTTAGTTTTTCTCGCAAGTTGGGTATCGGTTAGTAGAACACTTTCCTTCATCACTTCCAGAGCTAACCGCTCCTCATTCAAATCATGTTTTCTTTTCTTCATATCACCTTTTTTCTTATATCCCCATCCTTTAAAATAAGATTTGATTCTTTTTCTTTAATCATCCATTTGTTTAAGTTAGATTTAGCCATTACAGGTTTCTTCCACATCTCCTCCACTTTAACTTTAAACTCTTTTTGTGCAAGCCAACCAAGCTGAAACCTAAAGGGTTTCCTCCTGCTATTGTCCCCCCCCCCCCTCCCCCAGCCCCCCAAGAGAATATAATAGGATTGTGATCGGACATGAGTGTAGCCACTTTTCTCGATGGAGGATAAGGGGAAAGCATTTTCCCATTATTTGTTCATTAACAATCTATCTAGTTTTTCCAAAGTTGGATTCATCTCGGTTATTACTCCAGGTATACTTGCCTCCATTAAGAAAAATCTCTCTTAGGTCATAAAAATTAATAATCTTGTTATAAATATCCCTCCACCTACTGTTGTGGAAGTTTTTATTTTTCTCTCCACTATATCTTAATATGTTGAAGTCCCCTCCTATTAGAAGAGATGTATTATTGATGGCATTGCAGATCCGAGCTAAATCGACGAGAACTGCTCCTTATCACAATCCTGAGCAGGACCATAAACAAACATGAGCCATGGTTCTCCTACCTTTTGCTTCAATAGTTATAGAAAAATTTCTAGGGAAAAAGGAAATCACATCAAATTTGTCTAGGTTTATGCCACATAACATGCCTCCCGATTTCCCTTTTTATGGCATCCAATGCCATGCAAAAGATTTTCCATCATCCACTTTCCTGAAGAAACTATCCTTAAAGCTTTTCATCATGGTTTAATCAATTCCCAGAAAAGGACTGAGGCCTTTTTTCTTGACCCCTCTACAATTCCAAATTAATTAGTTCATCATGCAATTTTCTTTGTTTTTGCACCTTTTTTTAGATTGACCCCAGAGCTAAATATTTTCTTAGGGCTCTCTCCTATGTTTAACCTCAGTTCAGGTGAGGCTAAATATTTGTCTCTGTTACCACGGTAGGATTTCCTTTTCTTTTATTTTTCTTGGAGCTTTTGTATTACACTATCATAAAACTATCCTCCTCCATCAGAGATATCATTATCCCATTCCAACAGATGCACTCCATCGGAGGTGGAAGCAACATTTGTTTCCTCTATATCTACCCATTTTCATATCTCTCACAATATTTATTGGTTCCAAATCATTTATGTTCACTTTAACACCCATTTTGCAGATTTATCAATCAGGATATCATCAGCAAGTATGGAAAACAAATTAGAAGTAGAGTTATTACCTTCCAAATTTATCTTCTTTGTTCGAGCTTTAGCTTTCTCGACCACCTTCATATTCTGCCCTTGTAGCCTAGTACTTTTCCTAGATGGTTCGACATTACCATTCTTGGGTTGCCTTTTCGCCTTTGGTTTTGGCCCCTTCATATCTTTATCTCCGTCTTCCACATCTTGCTTCTCTTGATCTTCAGACCTCACGGCCTCTTTGCCATTTTCTTGTGCTTCACCTGCATCCCTTATTTGGTTCCCCATTTCCTTTATGTTTTCCTCCTGAATCTCTTTTGTGAGTTCAGATTCCATTTCCCATTCCTGGCTTGAAAGCTCAGCTTGAGGTTCTTCCTAGGTTCCTCTAATTGGGCTTGGAGAGGTGGCTATTGGATCAATATGCAAGTTCTTCATATCAGTCTGTTGGTTCTCCGGTATGACTATTTCCTGTATTTTGCATAAGTTCATCTCCTTGCCTCGCCATCCGGATAGCTGCTTTTGCTTCAAAGGCTGCAAGTGGATCAAACTTTGATTCAAACAGATTTGTTCCATATTCATTGATCACTACTGAGTGATTAATATCACACTGCATGGGCCATACATAACATATGTCATTCTAAGAGTAACCAGTCTTCTCACTTGTTTGACCCACGTTAAGAACATTACAGCCAGGCCTTACCATCTCTCCTATTTTCATGCACCCATCCTCCTCAATATCCTCGCCCACCTCACAAGCTTGATCCTTTCCTTTTCCTTGTTCATCAAATATGGGTATTACAGGGCGCACTGTTACATAAGCTTTCTGTGCATCAGCCATGAATTTAGGAGGAGCCGAGTGTGTTGCTTCCTTTGCATTTTGTTTTGACTTTACCTGTATGAAAGGGTTCTTGTTTATCCCTCTTCTGGTTTTTGACATTATCCATTTTCGATTTCTTATTCTGTTGTTCTCCCTGGTCTCCTGATTTCTCATCTCTCACCCATTGGTTACCCGTTGGTTTTGTTGTCCCAGCTTGTGGAACTTCCCTTTGGAAACCAAAGTCATATAAGTAATCTCCCAACAGGCCTTCCGCCTACATGGGTCCCTGCATTGAATTTTAACTCTCACAAAGTCGAATTTGAACAAATTATCTTCATCAATTTGTTTAGCCTTCCCCACCAATTATGCTATCCTGCAGACATTTGGCACTGATCTTTTATCCATAGGGATGTTTGGAAAAAAGTTATCTTCATCAATAAAACAGATGCGTACTGTTCTCAAAAAAAAAAGATGCGTACTGTAGTTACCATATATGTGTGGCATAAACAGTACCAGAAGAAAACACATGTACGCTTAAATAAAACGAACGACAGAAAATTCATTTGTTATTTTGCACTAAGCATGGAAAGGGATTCGATAAGATAACATTAGCAGGATTCATCCCGGAGCAGCTAGCTGACGACGTTGAGCAGCGCGATGACCATGGAATTGAGCTGGTCAAACTCGGCTTTGACCCCGGCCATCTTCGTCGCGACCGCCGGCGCGCCCGCCAGCGCCTCCTCGCAGCCGAGCCCTCCCTGCGCCGTCAGCAGCAGCAGCGACTTCGCGGAGGCCCAGCTCCCCGACGCCGCGTACTCGCGTATGAACCGCAGCGCTGGCAACGACGCCGCCTGGTACAGGTAGTCGCACGCCTCCAGCCCATCCCGTGCCGCCGGATCTTTCTCTTCTCTCGCGAGCAATACGGCGGTGTACTGCGAGGTGGACCCCGCGGCGGCCGCCAGGTCAGCGGCAATCAGGAGGTGGCCGCGCCGGTCTGTCGACGACGCGGTCGGGACCGAACGGAGGTGAGAGACGCAGAAGTCGAAGTTCACGAAGTCACGGATTGCGTTGCAGGAGTCGGCGACGGTGTCGTCGTTGGGTCCGGGCGCCGCGCCGGCGATGATGATGGCGGCCAGGAGGAGGGGAGCGGCGAGGTGTGAGCTCCTGATCATGACCTTTTTCTTGCTACTGTCTTTGATGATAGGTTGAAGATGGAGTAATCTTCACATACAGGAGTATATAATAAGCAATTGAAATGTTGGTATGGAAAAGAGATCTTCAACTTGTAGATATTGAGGAAGCAGCAAAAGAAGAGAAAGGAAATAGTAGTAAAAGAATTATGGAAGATACATGGTGGATCAAAATCCGTAGTTTGGAAGAGAACCATGCCCTGTCCAGGTCCTAATTAGTAATTGCAGAAGATATGGTGGATCAAAATCCGTAATTTGGAAGAGAATCATGCCCTGTCCAGGTCCTAATTAGTAATTGCAGAAGATATGGTAGATCAAAATCCGTAATTTGGGTGAGAACCATGCCCTGTTCAGGTCCTAATTAGTAATTGCAGAGGATATAGTGGATCAAAATCCCTAATTTGGAAGAGAACCATGCCCTGTCCAGCTCCTAATTACGGGGCAATTTGTGCCTGGACACCGCCACTTTGTATTGTGTGGTGCAAGTGGCTGCTTCCATTTTTCAGTTCTTTATTTCCTCGGCGCTTGCTCGGCTTCTTCAGTTTTCAAACTTTGTAGCATTATAGAGCACAACTGAGTACATTTCCTCCACTGTACTGTAAGCCTCCTCCTCCTTTCTCCTAGTTGGCTTTATTTCGTGCTGACCACCATCTCCATAACAGAACAAATATTGTGAGTTGAGTTGTTTCCGGGAATGACCATATCTTCTTTGATTACTTCTTGTCCCGATCAACACTCAACCAACTCCCTCCTATATTCCTCCAAATTCAGCATTCGTGCACTTGAAGAACAGAGGTGCCCAGTCTTCATCCGGACAGTTGCACATCGGGCAGATAGTCTCATTTTTCACGCCTCTTGCGATATTGCGACGCACGGCAAGACTGTTATTGGGCACAGGCCATCCTCCAAATAAGCATTTTCACTCTGTTTGGTACTTCCATACTCCAAAGAACAGATGTGCAAACTCTAGAAGGTGCATCCCCGCAAACTCCAAGTGTCGAATGCTACCATATATGGTCGCTTATACAGCACAAAAAGGAATAAAACATAATAATTTGCCATATAACATTGTTGTATTTGCCCCTGTTTGCACTGTCCAAACATTGTAATTGTAAGCGTACAGTCATACCTAACACCGAACAAGTCAAGTCAATTAACCATTGCCACTACCTTCAACAAATCCATTTGATGAAATCATAGATTAACAACATGGGTCTTTCATTATCTAACAAAAAAAGTTCTGCTAAATGCAAATGTTGTCAATTATAAATGGTTATTGTGTTGCAAAAAAATATATAAATGGTTATCAAGTAATAATGTATGGGAAAATACAGAAGACTAAGGCCGTTTTATCACTTCACTACATCCGAATGTCTGTACAAGAAACATTTCAAAAGAAAAAAAAGGATCCTCATGTCCAGCAATATTTCCACTGGATATCCAACTTTGTACTCCCTTGGTTGAACTCATGCGCTGAAAATGATGATTTCTCCCTGTGGCAGCATTTGGTCATCATACTGGAAGAATGAAATAGAACTTTTGACGGGTCAATTCTTCAACCGTCTTCTGAAGCCAAGCTCTACAATGCTTGCTTCATCATCATCATAAATTATAAAATTAAGATGATTTCAACCGTGTTTGTCCTTTCCCCTGTATCACAGAACAGAAATCAAATAACATGTGAGGCAACACAGCTAAATGAAATATATTGTATTCATTTGATGTATTTTAGACCTACCTTTCTTTTTGACTTATCAGTTTTCCAGCACGGGAAGAGCCCATGACAACCTGGTGCTCCTGACTCAGAAGCCCTGTAAAGAAGTGACAAATTAGACATGCAAAGATTAAAGCATCGAAGTTCAAAATTCTAGATAAGAGAATGCTAAAATTTATGATAAATGCACAATATTAGACACAATAGAAAAGTAGCATTTAGTTCAGAAGCACAAGGTAAAAATTAAGCATAAGATTATATAATACCCAACAATGTGGATTTAAAGTGCTATAATGCCCAGCAATGTGGATTTAAAATGCTACCATGCAATTTTCAAAAGCTGCAACAATTCAATTGAATATAAAGAAATTTTGTTGCACGCTCGCAGCACTACGAATATTTGAAAAGATAGGATCACAGATGCTGGATTCATGTAGGTCGAAGAAAGTAAAATGTGCTACTTACACACTCTCAGTGTCACAATTTGCCAACTGATTGTTCCTGTGCAAGAGGCTTGGTGACATAGCATAACCATTCTCCATTTGCACATTTCGGCCTTTCTGGGAACCATGATTATCACTGATCTTTAAGGCTTTCAGTCCATTACTCAGATCCCTGTCAACCTGCCTTGAAGGAACAATAGCGGCCATTGTGGACCTCCCATGATGCTGACAACCAGCTTGTGGAAGGATTTGATTTCTCTCGGGTCTGGCTTGATTTAACATAACGGATGTATGTTTTTCAACAGCCTGGAGCCATGCACTCTCTAATCTTTGCTCATCTAGAGCTCCTATCTTAGCATGTTCAACTGAAACCTCCTGCCCTCTTGTTCTATGTATTCTTGAATTTCCATTAGAGATGCTTGACTGCAGACCACCACCATCAGCTGAAGTACAGCTGCATTGCTCCATCTTTTTATCTATCTCTTCGGAATAATCCAAGCTTTTAAGAACTCCCATTCGTCGTTCACTGTTAGTTGAACAACTCAAGACATCAGACTGAACTGTTTCATCTGGACCTCCAGTCAGAAACTCTTGCATTAACCCAATTCTGACTTCCACACTGCATTTCAGTACAGTTTCCATCGAATTTCTGATGCTGCTCAAGAATCTTCGGGCTCGAAACTTTATGTCGTTGTCCTCAAATGCTATGAATGCAATAATGGTACCTGAAAATGAAGTTCCTTAAAAACCAAGATCGGGCAGTTTTTTTTTTTTTTTTTTTTTTTTTTTTTTTTTGAGGGAAATCGGGCAGATTAATTAGAAGAAAGAAACAAGTTCTGTATCTAAGCTGAGATGTCCAGGAGCCACTCGATGCACAACTTAAAAGATTCGTTTAAGGATCATACTGATGAATCTGTTAAGCCACAGGGTCACTATAGCTGGTCAGTAGAGACCACCTAAAAGGCTCGAACCAACATGAGCAGAACCGGCTGAATATAAGCCCCTGGCATACCCCTCGAAATAAGAAAGAATATGGTTCGTTGCATTGCCAGTGAGCAGTGACTGTGCCGAAAATTAGACCTACGTTAATTGAGATGAAGGCTTCAAGGGACCAAAACTATTATAGGTGAATTATACACCTAAAGTAGTTATAAAAAAACTTCTTCAAGAAAAAGCAACACAGAAAGTTTATTTAGAAACTACAGGATTATCTAACTTTAAAATACTTTGTTTCCTACCATATCTGCCCTTTTTTATTTAAACCATAGAACTCAAGTTCCAGACATCAACAAACAATTTGGTGCCTACTTTTCCAACATCAGGTTTGAAACATTGCATGTTCTAGGTCAAACAAGTGACATAAGTTTAATTAAATATATTGACATGAGCAGCGATTGAACACTAGCCAACTTTTGGTTAATATCGGCACTTTCACATATTCTTTTTTCTTGAGCATGCAGGAACTGTCATATAATTTAAATGTGGTATTCCCAATTCAACCAGGCATAGCAAATGGCAGGGTCTGTTTAGCTACTACTACTTTCAACTATGAAATTGGGACCAAGCACCCGAATAAATAGTTATGACAACCCTAATTATAACATTTGTTTTATCATGAAGATGGAACTGCGAGCAAGTTTTTGAACTTTTGGGGAAACTTAGTCAAAAGTTCTATAGTTTGAATGCAAAAAGCTCCTATTCTGCATCAAGAACTATGCAATCAAATATTATAATCAAGCAGTGGAGCTGAGCTACCCTGGATTTGGCCTATCTCTCTAATCCAGTAGAACCTGGATCTTATCATGGAAGACCTGAACACATAAAATGTGAAGATACATGAACGAGAACACAAATGCATCATAGGCTTACCTTCGCATTCCTTCATAGATGCTAGCTTCCCATGATCATAGAGCAGCTGCCGCAATGTATTGGAATGGCAGTTATCTATGCATTTTCTCCAGATTCGGGTTAGGTTATCTGAGGTTCCACTATTTGTAGGCCTTTGTTCAGAAGAAATACTTGTTTGAGAAGAATGCAGTCCTTTATCAACTGACCTACACTCGCCATTGGGCCTTATCCTGGAAGACAATGAGGCAAGGCCCTGAGGACTAGACTGCCCACTGGTTGTTTTGAGGTCCAATGTTTTCTTTGAATCACGGAAATTGAATAAAGGATGAGATGTAGTCCTGCTAGCAGAAGATTCTCTCACTGCTTCCATAATGGTTTCACTGGTTGCTTTAGCACTTTGCTTACTGCTGCTTCTTGATTGGGTTATTTCTGAATTATGACCAGAACCCAGCTGGAGTAAAGCTGCAGTGAACCAAGTCGAGCGCTCGCTTGAAAGCCTTATCTGTTTTTCAGCATCAGAAAGAATCTTCAACGCTTGCTGTAATCTCTCCAACTCAGCATCAGTTACTACAATATTATAAAAAAGGATTAGAACTTCAGAAGATACTGAGATTCAAAGAACACATGTAGTGTTGTTAGTACATGACAATGATGCCAGATTGAGCCCTTTTTCTTTCTTGACATGTAGGGTGAATTCAATGCTGAAATTTACAGATTTATTCAACTTAATACGTATATGATTTTTTCAACGAAAAATTGAAACATTGCAATATGCTGGATCAGTAATGAGGATGCTAGAATGCATGGACAAAAATTCAAAGCCTATATACATACCAACAATTCACAAATGTGCACGACCCTAATACCAGTGGTATACACCACTGAAACCCTACAACTGTTATGGTGGATACATGATGAATTGGTTTCTCTACTGATATTGAATATCTTAAAATGAACCACAATACTGTATCATATTTAACTGAATCCTGCAACATGATTAAGGATGTGGGGCATGCACATTTAGTCACATTGTATAATATTTAACTGAATCCTGCAACATGATTAGGTATGTGGGGGCATGCACATTTAGTCATTTGGGAGAGCTAGTAAAAAGGTGAAACTAAATGTCTTACAGGACCAAATATTACTCAAATCAATAACATGGTTTCCAAAATAGTAGTATAATGCAAGCGGATTAATTATGTTCATTGAGGCATCCAGGAATGCATCGTACCGATGCATTGTGAAGCTATTAATTACATCCAAATAGTGGAGCACAACAATTTTGCCGTATATACGTGACAACTGACAACACCTTGGAAATAACTCAGCATCTAAATACTTTCTCATCTCTATAGCAATAAAATTAAGTGCTCTGCTGCGAAAATTTGTTTAGTACACATTTACTTAGAGCCTGTTCGTTTCCAGCTATATAATTTTTAGAGGGGTCAAATCAAAGAGAATTTTATCATTTTGGAGTACTAAATAAAGTCTAATCTCGAAACTAATTGCAGACCTCCTATCTAATTCACGAGACGAATCCAACGAGGGTAATTATGGTGTTATTAGAAGATGTTTACTGTAGCATCACTGTAGCTAAACATAGATTAATTAGGATCATTAGATTCGTCTCGCAAATTAGAGGGGGGTCGTGACATAGGTTTTGTTATTAAATTAATAAAAATACTACTAAATAGTAAGATTCTCTTTGATGTGACAGTATATAAATTTTAGAGGGTGGAAACGAACGGAGCCTTAATAGATTATTTCATTAAACAGGTGCCAAAACATGAAATATCACTATTTTAATTTGAAATGTTTACTATTACAATTGGACCAGACAAGGGTAGTATGAGTGAATACATCAATTTCAATCATCTGATAATTGCATTTACATTGTTACTACAATACTACTTACTAGTGCAAATTCACAAGATCAATAACGTTCTCAATCTCCCCTCAAGAAAATAATGCTCTTAATCAAAATTTTAATTTCGAAAAAAGACTGTCAACATCTATCAAGCATTAGCAGAGTCCAGAAACTGTAGTGAAAAAGATAAGAATGCATGATGACTGCATGGGCAATTATAAGTAAAGCATGGAGCCATGTAGTGAAAAATGACTCCTTTAAGTTGATTGCATTAGTAAGCTAAGAAGACTCACTATTGCGACCACCAATTCCATCTCCGCCACAAGTGGGATCTGCTAATCTATATGTGCCAGCAATGATGTCCATTATGAGCCCAGCTAATTGTGACATTAATGCCATTGGATCCACACCAGAATCCATCAGCTCTCTTGACCTTTTGACAGTTTCAGCAGTGTCCGATGACATGGCTATCTCCAATAGGTCAAGGAGTTTCTCCTCAGACACGACCCCAACCTATTAAAAATAAGCTTTTGTGAGTACTTAAAATAGAGCACCAATTCTATTATAAAATTGGAAGACAAGAAAAAAATTTGAAGAAATAGCATATTCATGCATGATAATTATATATGAATAACAGATCACAACTTCAAGCTGCTAGATGGTATGGTTCTGGCATTGTCATTCTGACTTTATACTTGCTATAGACCTTATTAAACAATTCAAATAGAGTACCAATTCTATTACAAAAAGAGACAAGGAAAAAAATGAAGAAACAGCTTATTCATGCATGATAATTATATATGAATAACAGATCACAACTTCAAGCTGCTAGATGGTATGGTTCTAGACTTCTGGCATTGCCTTTGAACTACAATTGCCATCAAAGAGTTAAAACATAGCAATTTAACGAAAACAGAAAAGCTCAAGCTCATGAATATTGTAACAAAACATAGCAACACTTTGAAAACAGAAGACTGAATGAAAACAAACTTATTCACCATACATCATGTATCGTATGGTGATTGGCCTATTAGAGTATGTTTGTCAAATACAAAAACGTATCTATGCATATATGTTTCCATTTAGACACGTGCAAGTTCCATGGAAAACCTCAGTGAAGAAACATATGTAGACAGTAGGCACAGTAGAACTGTTGAAAGTTTTAGAAGTATGAAGCAGTTTTGAAATGACTCACCAGATCATTTACAAGTGAGGGCGTTATCTTCTTCCCAAGTAAACATAATTGATCTAACATTGTCTCTGCATCTCTCAATGATCCATCTGAGTTTAGGGCTATCAAATCTAAAGCAGCCAATTCAACATCAAGGTTTTCCTTCATAGCAATTTTCCTCAACCGGCAAACTATATCGATGTCTTTGATCTTGGCAAACATGTATTTCTGACAACGTGATATGACAGAGCGAGGGAGGTTTTCAGGGTCTATTGTTATAAATATGAAGACAACACGAGGCAATGGTTCATCAAGAAATTTCATAAATGCTGACCAGACTTTAGAAGATACCATATGACATTCATCAACAACAAATACTTTGTATTGTGATGAAGTTGCAGATGCTGGTATATTTTCAATCAAGTGCCTAACTCTGTTTATTCCTTTTCTGTTAGTGGCATCAACCTCAATTAGATTAATACCATTTCCTGTGAAAAAGTCACTACACTCTGTACAAACTCCACAGGGCTTTGTCTCTCCAATTGCAGCACAAGTTAAAGCTGCTGAAAATATTCTTGCAGCAGATGTTTTTCCAGTCCCACGAGGCCCATGGAACAGATATGCTGGAGCTATTCTTTCCCTCATTATGGCATTACTAAGCGACTGTACTACAAAGTTTTGACCAACAATTTCGTGAAATGACCTTGGTCGATATTTCTGGCTCAAGCTTCTGTGGTCTGAAACTACGTGATCAGCTCCATTCACAGACAGTGCAATCCCATCCTGGCTTTTACAGCTCGACCACCTTCTACCATCTAAACGGCTCAAAGCTTCGAGGTCTAATTCTCCAAAGATGGTTGAAACTTCATCACTTGCTGAATCAAGTGACGAATAAGTAAAATGGCTACTGTCGCCCAACAGTGGTACTCCCTGGGAAGATTTTTTAGTATATCCAAATTTACTGGAGCCAGATGATTTTTTCCTTCTATGCATCGCCTGACTCCCACACAAAAGGCTACTTCCTTTTCTTCTAAGTGTATCAGAAAGTGAAGGAGAACAACTCCTTTCGGATCCCTTGTGTTTTCCCCTCTTTGACCAATAGCAAGGAATGCCACACCTTTGGCTTCTAAGCAGTTCTGCTTGATTCAGTCCATCATCATCAAGTGAAGCAGCAGTTGTTGCATCCCAAGAACCTACAGTACTAGGATTCCTGCCTTTATATCTGTAATAGGAGCTCCTAGTGGAAACCGGAGTGCAAGAAAAGGAAGATCCTTCTCTTCTTGACACTTTCAATGGCTTAGAGGGAATCGTTGAGCTAAGACATCCAGACGCAGCAAACAGTGGAGATGTAGACTGTGAAAAATAGCCTCCCTTCAGAATCTGCTCATGATTTTCTGAATTGTAGTTATCAGTATCCTCAGACTGCTCACCAGAGTTCACATGGAGATCTAGTAACTTTGAAACAGTTGAATTTCTGATTGCTCCTTTCTTTGAGAACGAACTTTTCCTAACCCTTCTAATAGTTCTTTTAACAGGAGTGCATGAATTGGAGCCTTGAACACTGTATACACTGACAGGGACGTCCAGACATATGTCGCTCCTAGAGTCCATGCCATTAGAAATGCATGGGCTTTCCAGGCTACAGTCTGCTGAGGCTTGTCTTTCATCTGCATCTAACTTCACCCCACTTTCACTCGACTTGTTAGAATATTGTCTCCAATTATAAAGATAAACATTTTTCCTTTTCTTTTCACTTTTCGGAGGTGCAGCAGCTGGCTCCGTGTGCTTTTGTGACAAACTACTGCCGGTTCCATTGTGATTTATAACATCTGAAGTCGTCAAGAATGATTTAGAACTCAAAGGAGACCTCCATGAAGAGCATGTTTCAGGATCCCGCAAGAAACGTGCCTTTCTCAAGGCAGTAAGTTCCTTCTTCAGGTGAAGCTCACTTGGACCAACACATCCCTCAACCATAGTTGTCATAGTTGAAGAACAAGATAGATATTTACTGACTAAAAGCCAAAGAAGATAAACATTGCATATCCGCCTGCAAGAAATCCATAACAGATAATGTCAAAGTCATATACCTGAATAATATCTGCACAGCATAAATAAGCAGTAATAATTGCTCCCTGCAGTTTTTAATAGATGCCACTAGGACAACTCTTTTAGATCAAAAATTAAATAAAAGTGTTTGTACTAACATCATCAATTAAATAACAGAGGTACTAATAAGCATAAGACAGTCTGTTCGGACATAAAATATGGAGCAGTGGACCCATGAACCGGAAAGTCAACAACAAAATGCACTGGATGATGGGTAAATTTTAGGAGCTCACAAATTAACATTTGCACCAAAGCAAATACTTTTCATGACATCTATGATGATTTTATATCAATCGCAACACAAGGAAACGAAAAGAAAGGTGTTTTTTGGTAGTCAACATCTGGTCACATGCATTCCCTCCCCTTACTCAGCCCAAATGGAGCACAGACCACACAGCACAATTTTTTTTTCTGGTGAGATAGTGAAGCTACTTATGCTAAGTCACGGATGAATACAGCATGTAGTGTGGAATAAAATATACAATCCAAAAAACAGTAACAGCTGAATGAATACTGAAGACTAAACATTTAACTGACCAAAATGTTCACATCAAATTTGAATCCATCTATCTTCTAAAACGTGACCACGAAAGCGACATCTCCCTCCTAGGCACGACAGAGAACCGAATGCGAAATGGCCAAAACCAAACGGTAACAAGTAACGCCGGTATCAGACACAGGCAGGCAGCACCCCTGATTCAAACTCACTGAAGAGGAGGACAACCCGATCCGTACCTGTGCACGTCGGATGGCGAGAATGCGGCGGTTTCTAGTGCAGGGAGCCGGCCTTGCCTTGTTCCTTCCTCGCCCGCAGCTGCTGAGGCCGCGTCTCAGCTCCCGCGGAGTTCGGCGGCGGCTCTTCACTCCAGGCGGCGGTGCCTGTGTTGAGTGCGGCGGCGGGGAGTCGAACTGCGAAATGGCGGTCCTTCTGCGCCCCGAGCAGCAGCCACAGCACTTCGGTCCAGCCGGACAGCGGCGGCGGACGGTAGGGCGAGGCGGCGGCGGAGATCACGCCGGCGGTGGGGAGGGCGGGATCAGAGGAAAGCAGCCGCGTGGGGAGGAGGCACTGGAGGTCCCATCTGGATCTGGCCGAGAGTGAAGCGACGAGTGGGAAATGGGAGTCGAGCTGGAACCTGGGCCGGGCTTTCTCCAGTCAAACTTTGACCGGGCCGCCGCAGAATCACGGCCTTCCCTGGCACAAACTATGGAACACCTGCAATTGGGCCGGATAAGCTCGGCCTGTGGCTCCGTGGGCCCTACGTGGAGCGCCCGCCAAAGCACGGCACGCTAGGACCAGCCCGCGGGCCAAGACCCCACGAGTCAAACCACGCGGGCCCCGCCACTGACTCGAACGGAAAAATTCACTGTGAGACGGACAGCGGGCCCACCCACCAGCGCGCGACAAGGCTGCTGCGGCGGTCAACAGACGTCTCCGCGCGGCCGCCAACTCCAATGCCGCTTCGTCAGCACGACCAGACTACACTATGGAGGCATCCATCCACATCAGGTTTTCTTTTCTTTTTTACTGCCTCGTAAGTCACGCGCATCTACCGTAAGCTACTTCTCCTCCTATCCTACCACATGGATTAAGGCCATGTTCGTTTCCTGTCCTCTAAAAATTATACCCATCACATCAAAGAGAATCTTACTATTTAGTAGATCTTTTATTAATTTAATGATAAAATCTATGTTACTGACCCCTCTAATTTGCGAGACGAATCTAATGATCCTAATTAATCTATGTTTTGCTACAGATGATGCTACAGATAAACATCTTCTAATAACATCATAATTACCCTCGTTGGATTCGTCTCGTGAATTAGATAGGGTCTGCAATTAGTTTCGAGATTAGACTTCACGTAAGTACTCCAAAATAATAAAATTCTCTTTGATTTGACCCCTTTAAAAATTATATACCTGGAAACGAACACACCCTAACTCTAACTGGCCACGGATGCATTACCTCCCTGCTTATCGAATTAGTCATGTAAATTATTTTCTATATCAAGTGTTGCATATGAGAGATCGAATTCTTTTCTTCACCCGTCACGATTAACTGACCCTTGTCTTTGACGACGTTGACTCGCCAGTCCCAGCTGAGAACGACACTACCCAGAATCCACTGCCACACGGCCGTTCATCCCGAGGCTCGCGGCATCCAACGGCGCTGAGCTCCCCGCACCTCGAGCCTACCCAACTTTCCCAAAACACCCCTCGGAATCGGAATATTATCCTTCGACGCCTCCGACCCGCGCTCTCTTCTCCTCCCCTGCTCTGCTCGCCTCCCCCTACTCTTCTCCGACCCTTGGCCTCCCTCTCCGATCGATCCCCTTCGCGCCGCGCGAGCAGCGGCCGCGGAACGCCCATCCCGTTCGCCGCAGGTGAGCGCTCCGGTCCCCCGAGCTGATTTTCTTTCTCGGGGTCTGTGGTTCACGGGGCGGATTTGTTTGTTCTTGTTCGGCGCGCCCTCGGGTTCGCCTGTCGCTTCCGCGGCGGAATCTTGGGCGGTGCCACCATGTGATGTCGACTCCTCGAGCTCTGATGCAGTCCGGTCCACCGAGCTCCGTGCTTTTTCCAGCTACCAAAGAGAGAGAGAGAGAAAAAAAAGATTTGGTGGTTCGGGTTGTTTCTTCTCGGCCACTGCCATTTCCTGCATATTTCCAACCTTTGCAAAGATTCCGTCGAGATCCGCGTAATTTATGTGTTTCTCTGGTCCTGCTGCTGTTCAGGCGCTGCTGCGTGCGGGAGTCGCGAGGAGCTGAAAGGTCCATCGGAGCTGGAGGAGGCGCCTACCCGGAGTTCAAACCGGGAGAGATTTTATTTTTCTTCCTCGTCGTCTTCACCGGTTCGGTCATGGAGGAGGTAGAGGCGGCCAACAGGGCGGCGGTGGAGAGCTGTCACCGCGTTCTGGCCCTGCTCACCCAGCAGCAGGACCCCGCCATGCTCAAGAGCGTCTCCTCGGAGACGAGTGAGGCTTGCGCCAAGTTCAGGAAGGTGGTCGCCCTCCTCGGCCATGGCGGCGGCGGTGGGTCAGGCCATGCTAGAGGAAGGTTCGCAAGAAGAGGCGGTCCGGTGGGGTTGTTGAAACAGAAGGGCTTCTTGGGGAGCACCGGCGGCGCGCCGTTGGAGGGGATGCCCAGCAGTTCTGCTGCTCCATCTCCATCTACTAGCTACGCGCAATTGCGCGCCCGGATTAATGGGGCGGCGGCGGAGTCACTGGGGCTGGATTTGGCCAGCCCGGGCAGCAGGAGTGGTGCTCATCAGTTTGGAGCTCCGAAGCTGGTCCAGCCATTGTCAGTGCAGTTTCAGATTGGGAATGTTGCGCATCGGTATCCATTCCCCCAACAGCATTCACGGCAGAAGCTCCAGGCCGAGATGTTCAAGAGAAGCAACAGCGGGATCAGCCTGAAATTTGATAGCCCCAGCACTAGTGGTGCTACCGGGACGATGTCGTCGGCGCGGTCTTTCCTTTCATCGCTTAGTATGGACGGGAGTGTGGTTAGCTTGGAAGGGAAGCGCCCATTCCATTTGGTTGGTGCGCCGGCGGCTAGCGACCCGATGGATATGCAACATGTAACGAAGCGGCGGTGCATGGGGAAGGGAGAGGATGGAAGAGGCAAGTGTGCTGCGACTGGCAGGTGCCATTGCTCAAAGAGAAGGTGACTCTTTTCCTTGTGACTTATGTTCTTGTCTTGTTGAATAGATTTTGGACATCATCTGATTATGCTTTGCTTTTCAGCAGGAAATTACGAAATAAGAGGTCGATCAAAGTGCCAGCCATTAGCAACAAGATAGCGGATATACCACCGGATGAATTCTCATGGCGGAAATACGGACAGAAACCAATCAAGGGTTCTCCTCATCCAAGGTATGCACTAAACAAGAAATATTGGTAGCCATCGACTAACATTAAACTTTCTATCAAATCCTCGGCCGTGATGATTGATGCATTATTACCCATGTTGTGCCATGAGAGATAGCATATCTGCATCAGGCTCCCAGGGTGCCCCTTTGTAGAATAATTGTTGTGGATCCCCTCCACTCACCTTTTCATTAGTCCCAAGTGCTTTTGCAAAGCAACCAAGGCTTGTTGATATGAGTTTGTAGAACAATTAATTATGCGTAGTGTATTACTACCTCCGAATTTCCAAAAATAAAAAGGTTGGAGGTACTATTTCGGTTTTCCATTTGTGAGAAAGCAAGGATCAACCATGGGGACCTAAAGTAGGTCAATTGTTGATGCCACTTGCTTTTGAATGCCATGCCAGGCTATCTGCATCCTAATCTTGATTGCTCTCATTCCCTACCCCATATCAAGCTTTAATGTCTGCCCTTGATGATAGGAAAACGTAGCTATACCATGAAAGCAAGCACATGGTGTTTGACCGTTCCCTGTTTCGCACATTCTCTTTGCCTGTGTATTAGCTTAAGACTTAACTACGTCGATGGCTTCAATCCAATGCAGGGGTTACTACAAGTGCAGCAGTGTCAGGGGCTGCCCGGCGAGGAAACATGTTGAGCGCTGCGTAGATGATCCAGCGATGCTAATTGTGACATATGAAGGCGAGCATAACCATACCCGCCTTCCAGCACAATCTGCCCAAACCTAGAGGACCCGTAAATCACGGTGATTCATTCATTAAATGCTTAGGCCATGTCTTTGCTTATGAATGATCAAGTTGGCCACAGAAAACTTGGTCCGGTGAACTTTGAAGGTAGTATTACGACACATGGAACCGTTTGAGGATCTAATGAGCTGCTTGGGACCTCCTGAACTACATGCTGTTACAGAGCGACATCTAAGGCACTGTTTCACTTGTAAAATGATGAAGGAAACAGCCTGTGGCTAGATTGTGACTGCTGAGCTTTCCTGCAGAAAGGGTGTGTGTGAAGGGTTGAAAGCAAAGATTGAGGAACGGATGACGGGCTGGCTTTTAGCGTGCACAAGTTTACTTACGATGACTTGCCCCTGTATGTTGCTTTAGCTTTATCGCAAGATGACATCTTTTGTTGACAAAAGAGACAATGGAGAATTAAAAGGTGGTTCTTGCTGACTGCTGATAAGTTAGGACCATATGGGTTTTTCCAGGTGTAAGCATTCCAGAATGAAAGGTGCAAGTAGTTGATGTGATTTATTGTCCTTGTACTGTTGCTCTTATGTAAAGCATCCGATATGGTCCTAAGTTGCTGATGTGATCTTTATTTATCACAATTTGTGCCATATGTCATCTCTAGACAGCAAAATGAAATCAAATCTAAATCACAGGTTCTGAAATTTCTTGCATATACAAAAAAATTGGATGTTCTCTAAAATCAAGAAAAATAAATGAACGACGATATAAAAAGGAGAATGAAAATCCAGAGAATCCATGTTAGCAACTTTTACAAGAAAACCTTATCAGCGTTTTCTATCTATAATGCTTGTTCGTCGCTTTCAATGTCCCTAACGAGAGGTTGACAATTGAACACGTTAGTTGGTCCTTTAATTGGAGTCATCCGGGCATTGTGAGTGTGCAAGTCCGTGGTTGTTCTGTGCGCGCAAACTAATGAAAACACCATTATTAGTGTAGGTCATAGCGCTGGACAAAAATGTCTCACCAACCGATGATTCATTGCAGGGTCAACCACGCATAAATTCTGATCTATCCATACAGCCTTAACTTGGGTGATCTAACATCCTGTCTGAGGAAAGGACGAGGAATTAAAGGTGAAGGGATCTTGGTGAAAGATTTGTCCCAAGACCTGCAATTAAAGTAACATAGTACCACTAGTTCTAGTAGAGTCAAGGAGGTGATTTAGCTTCAAGCAATGGTCCAGCATCCTTTATCACATTCAGACGTCCAAGCAAGGAGAAGTTATTTTTGTTTCGTTTTGACCCCACCTTTCTCATATTCAGACGTCCAAGCAAAGAGATGTTACTTTTTTTCGTTTTGGCCCTCTTCTGTGTTTTAGTTCTTTCCTGCTGGATCATGCAAATATGCCGGCTTTCTTTTCAGCTGATTCCTTCCAAATGACAGCCTATGAGTGACAGACAGAACGGGCTAACTATCCAGCTTGGGAACAAATGGTAATGGTAGGCTGTTATCAAAAAATGGTAATGGTAGGCTGTTAAGTGTTAATGATTAAGGCATTGATCAGCAAGGGAAAAACTTTTGATCAATTGGTACATCCTAACAGCATGCTGCACAGTCCACACCACGGGGGAGAATTTCGGAAGTTAGATTCTTAGACAGCTACTCTGGAAGGAGAGTTGCCAACCTAGCAGCTTCTCCAGTGACATTTCAACGAAGTGAGGATCTGTTGCTGAGTATAGATCTGTAAAATCTAATTCTAATATCGTGAGTCATCCGTTCGGTTGATGTGTGTAGATGTGAACTAGTAAATGGGTCACGCTCTGATTTCTAATGTAGTTCTTAGTGACAAAAGCAGCTTGAAAGGAACGAAAATACATTATGTGCATTGCATTGCATGTTTGCATCTAGCTAATATGAGTAGTAGGTTGTAGCAACTAGCGAAATACTGTAGAAAGTAGTTTCCAAGGCTTCCAAAAGTATGCCCAGCCTGTTATCTAAGCTAAAAGCAAGTCAATCGGTCCAAACCTTCAGAAGTCAGAACATAGAGGTGAGATGACTCACACGAGTGCACTCCAACAGAGGAACACTAGAGATGTTCTCGTGCACTCTGATGTAGCCCATCTGATTTCCAGGCAGAATGTCTCCAGCGTGAAGAGGGAGCATTCCCCACGTAGTTCCTCGTTAACCTTTAAGTTTGTAGTAGATGGCACATCACCGTAACAGAAATGGGCGATATATCAAACTTTCTTGACAAAGACAGTCTTACAAAGGAATTTTTTCTCGGATCATTCCGGACCATTCGATGATCAACCGAGATCATTCGATGATAGACTGCTTACCCGCCGTCATCCACTCATCCTTCGGTCCTATCTCTATCACGAGTACCCGAATCTTTTTATGCTCATAGTCGTAGAGCATGGAACCTTGGCAGTTCACACCAATCACAACCTCCCAACTCTTTCTTTCCAGTGCCAGGCAGCAATAGAATAAAATTTTCAAGCTAACAATAGTTTTTGTTTCCATTAATGTGGCGATATTTAGGTTGACGGTCAAGTTCTGGACACAGATGAACAGCGAAACTAGAGGAAAAAGGCTGGCACTGATGTAGGTCAGAAAATAGCTTACCCATAAAAAGTTTCGGCTAGGAGATCTCATACTAAACAGATGAACAGACTGACAAACAAACATAAAAAAAAAAAAAACCTCCCTCATTCCTAAGGTCTGCAAAATGACCTCTTCGTTCCTATTAGTATCCATAGCTTGGCGGGTATGGTGCATTGCCATAGCTTCCTTGGGGGCCCGGAACAGCGCTGCCTGGAGGCGATCCATACGATGCTCCACCATATGGCGGGTATGAGTTGTAGCCCGCATCAACTGGTTGACCGGGTGGAGCAGGAGGTGGGGGGCCCTGGGAAGAAGCTTCTGCCATGAAATTCTGCAAGAGAAAAGGATACCACTATTCAGCTAGCAAGATAAAGAAAACAGAAACAAAAAATACTCTTGCACATTTTGATACATAAAGCAGCAGCAATATAATATCTACAACTAAGCATTGGCAGTCTCTAATGCAACAAGTAAATTGCTGAATACAGTTTGTACTTCATGAGATGAACTCAGACAAGTGAATTACAAAATTAGCGAGGGGGGGGGGGCTATACCAGAGACTAGGAAACATATTGCCATGACATCACGTGGATCAGCTCACATGAAAATAATGAAAAGTTTGGAGCACTGGTGTGATTGGGGATGATAAGGAAAATTACCTTGATCAGCTGTTGGGCAGTTTGTACTTGTGAGGCTGTTCCAGTTATCTCCACTGTCATCTCTCCAGGAACACCTTCTTGAATACTTATAGTTGCACCACTGTGCCTGCGGATGTAGCTAATACTGGCACCAGATGCCCCAATGACAGCATCAGCATAGGAAAGAGGAACCTGCATGCTGTGTGTCACCTGTCAAAATCAACAAAGGAAAAAGTAAGTACAATTTTATCATAGTAATAGGCCGGCAAAAGATTCATCAAATGGTTAGTCAATGAATAGAAACTAACTTGAGAAGACCCATGTGCTTGGGGTTGATTCCCTGATGGAGCACTTGGAGGTGCATCACGTCCATATGAAGAAATTCCATAGTGTGGTTGCTTTTCCATTGGAGGCATTTCTGGAGGAGGATAATAGTTGTCTTGTGGCCGTGGAGGCATGAACTGTGGATTCCCACCATACCCTGGGCCAGCAGGAGGCATGTTTGGAGGATGACCCCAGGGTGGAGGAGGAGCCCATGTCTGAGGAGGTGGCATAGGTTGCTCTCTGGGCACATTGTGTGCTTTCATCTGCCAAGAGAGGAGATAAATTTTATGTTAACTGAATACTGCATATGAGGAAGCAAAAAGCTGCAGTGCAGAACAGAACTTGCCTGCATCTCAAACAAAGGGAGGACACTGCGGTCAACAAGAAATTTTCTTAAATGACTTGCAATCAGCTCCACTGCTTTGTGAGCAGCAAGAGGTTCACCCTGTATCTCAACAACTCTGTCATTATTTAATGCTACAGGTGGCACATTCTCTGTCAATAAAGAAAGGTAAATTAGTAAAAAACGGATCATGTGCACAACTTAATTGACCCTAGTACAATTTACTAATCATGATCAAACAAGCAAAACAGAAGATAAACAATTATAAGCAAGCATCATAAACTGATTTTGTTTATGGTCAAATTAAACTTCACACAACAAACATCTCAGTGAAGAAAATTGAATGTCCACGAAAAAAATCAGTTGATTCATACCTAAATCATGCAACACATTAACTTACACCCTATACTAGCTCAATTACACAGACTGCAATACTGCATATAGCTAAGTTTAATGCATGACTGGAGGCTTACCTAGAATTCGGAGGACACACTTTGAAGCATCCTGTATGGATTTAATTGCTGTTCCTTGCTTGCCAATCAGGCTGCCAGCTTGGGAAGCGGGTACCAGTAGGCGTGTAGGCCCTACTGCGGCAGCAGCTCGCTGAGGCTGATCAGGTTCACTGTCTAAACCATCCGTTATTCTTTTATGAACTCTAAGCAAACCATCAACGGCTGGAGGTAACTCTGCATCTGGTTCATCCTTTGCTGAAATCATTACCTTTAAAACAGGAACAGTACAATAGTGTCAGTGAGCAGGTTGCAAAATAGTCTGCATACAGATGGGTCAAAAGGGGAAAAAAAACTTTTCGAAAAGAGCAGGAAAGAACACTGCTTGATAGAAATATTAACAAGAAACCGTGAAGCATAAGATGTATATACAGGATAGAGCGTGCATTTAAATTCTGCAGTAGTTGTACGAAATGATGGAATGGTTACATCATCTACATTATAGCTTGGTTTATCCACATTTTCTTTTGTTACCTGCACACTTTTACATACAACAGCCAACATGGAAAATTGCACACGTATGTCACTCCCCAAGACAGGAAGTATCCCTGCTGCCACAAGACTAAACGGACAACTATGTTACAAATCATGTACAATGTACAGTTTCACATATCATGAAGCCATGAAAATAACTTCTCATGTTCAGAGCTTTTTAAGTTCAGTACAGTGGGTTAGACTCCGAAAAATTACTAATTCCAATATATAAGCATAACTTCATCCTAACTTTTGGTACTGGCAATTGTTACTGTGGAATGCTTCAAAACTGAACTTTTACCAACCGAGTGACGTTCTTGTTATGCTTTGAAATAAGCTGACATAGTAAAATAAAGTAGCATATTAAAATTACATGATCAAGCCAAAATATATTTCACATTTTAATTGAAAATGGTCACTGCATCTGATGCTAAATTGTTTATGAACAGCAATTGTTCATATGTCATTAAAGATTTCTGTTCTTTTATTGATATTATTTTTTAAGATAATTCAGCACTATCAACTAGAACTACTATTTTCCATACAGCTGTACAATGTAAGGATATAGTTGAGATACAAGCGATCTATCCAATCCAAATATGTATTTAAAAAATAACATAATACTTCCTGTCACAGATAGTTATTGAGTTCCAAGAAAGAAAACGGTAGAATGAGTCTACTTATTTTGAAGGCTCTCGAATATATAGCCGCTCTTTCTAAAATATACTCCCATTCCGATTTTGATGTTGTTCCCAACAGGAATTTTGTACTGGCCGCAGGCCAATTCGTTCTGTCAGGACAACATCAATTGGTGAACAGAGGAGTATGTATAATATTACCTGGGAAGCTTTAATAAAATCAACTCCCATAAACTATTGCAGGGTTAAGGTTGTATGAACACTACATAGTTTGTCCTGATAAGCACAAGTGTATATACATTTCCACATTTTGATTGTTCAGAATTATCACTGCTCAATAATATTATACTGATATTTACAAAATGGTTAGGATTTACTATTCAGTTTTCTTTTCACTGTTTTAGTCCTCCCAGATTAACCACAAGTGTATAAACATTTCTACATTTGATTTTGCAGAATTATCATTGTTCAATGGTATTATACTGATATTTACGAAATGGTTAGAATTTACTATCCAGTTTTCTTTACACTGTTTAATTCCTCCCAGATTTTACTAATGGGTGTCTTTTTGGCCAAAAAATCAAGCAGGTCACGGAATTACCCGACAGCATATGTAGCTCCTTGTCTGGGATCTTCATCCAATATAAAGATTTAAGTCATGTGGTGGAGCACCACAATGAACTTTGATAACCATGACTGTACTTTGGATTCGGATACATAAATGATTCGACTTGATGCCTTAGACTGCAGTCAGAACCTGCAAAGATAGTTTGTCACTGCTGTTCGCAGCATTAAGTTTAAGTTATGTACTTTAACCCCATTTTGCTGATAATCTTTTCCTTTTAGTTTTAGAGTTCTTTAACCTATGCAGAAACTTCTACAGGCAGTAGCATTGTATTTCTGATGTAATTGTAGTATGGACTAAACTACAGCCAGGGACCCTGTAGGTTTTTAATTTGACTAGCACTCATATATTCCGAAAGGAACTATTTTCTAAAGAATCATTTCCGTCTACAATAATTCTAACATCAAGATTTAGTTGTCTTTATAAAGAAAAAAGGAGAACCAGATAGTAGGAAAGTCAGTATTTATTGCAAAAGTTACTCGATTCACATATAGTTGTTTCGACACAAAAATGGATTTAGAATTTGGAATCCACTTGAAATCTGTGCAGCGCACACTTTTTTATCACTGATATAAGGATTGGATGGTCATAACTTAGATGATTACCTATAAAAAGAATACAAGTTTCACAAGAATCAGTAGTGTAAACATAGTAAAAATTATCAAGAGAGATCCATGTTCAGTATCCCTAAATTGTTTAAATTTGAGGTCAATCTCCAAACTGTAAGCTGATTTACTTTAAAATGAACCCCATTCGTGAGGGTGCAAGGAGCAAGTGCCACATTAAAATTAGGACATTAATATTGAGTTTCTCTTCATCCTAAAGGTTTCCAGGATGTTAACATATTAAAGTAAAGTGGTAAATCAGAATTAATTCCAACACGATAAAGCACACACCAAACTATCAGAGCTGAGCAGATCAGTAAATATGACCATGCTGTCATGTTCAGAAAGGCTCTGAATGGCAGTCAGGCAACATAACACTATAACAGTACTTTAGCTGCCTCTAATTACAATGCTTCATCACTGCTCCATTCTTCAACAATATACTAGGAAACTATCTATACCTGTATAATTCTTTAAAGTAACTATGGAGATTAATGCTGTAGAGAACAGGTGAAAGTTGTCTTTGCACATAAACTCAGCGCGGCTACAGGATATACATAATTGCACGCGTGAAGGAAATTAATTTCGAATGCAACCAATTAAAGAGGAGAGCGATAGACTTACAACTCTTTCTGTTGCACCTTGCGGGCCCTCAAGAACCTTTATGCGAGCTTTGGATTCCTCGCACATTTTTCTGATGAAATCCCCTTTACGGCCAATGACAGCGCCCACCTTTTGAGTAGGAACCAGTATACGGAACACACTCTCTCCAGGCCATCCGGGCCATTTCTTTTCCTCAGGCACCACGCTATCCGGCTGCTTTGCTTCAGCTTCCTCGACGTAGACATTTGCAGCCTCTTCCTGCAGGGGACTAGCTGGCTCCTCTTTGTTCAGATCCCCCACATTCCCAGTATTCACATCTGCATGCTCCGGGTTCACCAACTCATCATGGCTTGGGTCTTTGGGTTCCTCTTCATATGGATTCTCCTGCCCTTCCTGAATTTGCTCTAGCACAACAGGACTGGCCTGCTCCTCATTGTCAAGGTTAGCAGGAACCTCAGTCATTGTGTCATCATCCACAGGGTTCTCGACTTGCCCATCCATATAATCTGTAAACAAGAAACAATTCAATACAAGCACTACGAAGCCTTAAAACATAATAAGGGCACAAAATAAAGCTGCAGCACAAGGTAACCAAACACTTGGATTAGTTTTATTTGAGCTTTTTTTGCGAGTCTTATTTGAGCTTACCCCTGCACAAAATGGAACCCAACTCAATCGCAGCTTCACCTACTCACAACTTAGAGCGGCACAAGCAATGATGCACCGGAAGCCAGCCACGGCAGAAGAGCACGACTTCTAAACCCTAAATCCAGAGCAGAGCAGCGAGCTCGCACTCGCACCCCGACTCCCCGAGACCCTGGTAAGGATGCATCAAATCGAGCACAGAACTACTAATACCGAGCGCGGTACCAGCTATCGAGCAATCCAAAAGGGCAGAAGGCTACAGCGCGAGCATTCGAACCCTAGCGGCCAACTGCGGGGCAGCGCACCCGCGCGAGCACGCTACGGCATCGCGACCGAGAGAGGGAGAAGAGGGCGCAAACCTTGTGGAGGGGATAGGATGGGACTCGCCGGAGAGGACGCCCGACCGCCGGCGCCGGCGCCGCCGGAGAACAGGGGAAGGGTTTTGAGTTGGGGGAGCACGGGGCGGAAGGGTGTGGTGGATTTGGGAGGGCGTGGGCGTGTGCCTCGTGCGGCTCGGTTTGATTTTAGCTGACCTCTCGCCTTACGTTACCTGTCCGATTGTGTTCGCGGCCCACGGGCCGTGACAGAGCAAGGTCGTTACTGGGCTGGGCTTTCTTGTGTGCCACTGATCGGTAGGTCCCACATTGACTCCCAGCTTTGTGAAGGCCCAGGGATTTTCTGAGCCATGAGTGGATTTTGTAGCAGCGGAAAACAGTTATACCGTGCACGTGCTCCTGGGGCGAGCACACGCAGGCGCTCGTCCACACTCCACAGAGGATCCGAAGCATCACCGCAGCGGGACCCGCGCGCCGCAAGCTGCATCCGTGACGAGGCAGCCACCGGGACTCCTGTCGTCTTCCTCGTCACCGCGCACGGACTCGCCACGGCACCGGTCACCACCACACCACCCACTTCCGCCGCCACACGCCAATCTCTTTAAGCCCCGGAGGCCTCTCTCTCTCTCTCCAGCCGAACCAACCGATCAGCTGACTGATCCAACACGAAGCATGCCGTCGCACGTCTCGCGCCTCCTCCTCCTCCTCGTCACGTGCCTCGTGGCGGCCGCGGCAGGCCACGACGACGCGGCGGCGCGGCGGACGATGGAGCAGTTCGCGGGGTTCCCGTCCTCTGAAGATGGCGAGTCCCCGTTCACCGTCGACTCCGAGGGCCTCCAGCGGCAGGTCAGCAGAACGAGCCCCTTTCTCCCGTCGTCTTGCTCGATCGTGCCTGCGCGGCATTGCTGCCCTGCTCGTTCGATTTGGCTGTTAACAAGAAGTGCGTTTTGCAGATTGATGAACTGGCCTCGTTCTCCGACTCGCCGGCGCCGTCGGTGACCCGCGTCCTGTACAGCGACAAGGATGTGCAGGCTCGAAGGTAACACTCAGACACTCAGTGCAGGAGCATCAGTTTCTGCTCACTGATTTTGAGTTTACCTGACCTCTCATCATAGAGCTGGATTTCGTGATCGGAGCACTGATCGATCCTATTTGACTTAATGTAGTTTGAACTCTGAAATCGTATAGCTGCTAATTTAACACAGTGGCCAACCCATTCCTGATAGGATATTCATACTACCTTTAAGTGGATGGGAGATACCTTTGCATATATTTTAGTTTTATCTGCGCTGATTGTCGGATGTACTTTTTATCTACAGGTATATAAAAGGGATAATGAATCAGCTTGGCCTTTCTGTGCGGGAAGATGCTGTTGGTAACATATTTGGCCGCTGGTGAGTAGATGTAGCAAACACTTGGATGCCAAATACTGTACTGGGACTCTGGATGTTGCCTCTTCTGTATGGCTATAATACAGGACCTTCAGTTTCAATGTCTCTTGGCTTTGTTGAACTTAATCTATTCTGGAGTCCGAAAGATCGGAACTCTCTTGCGCAGATGGTAACATTATTATTCTTCTTTTTAGGGAGGGCTCAGAGACTGAACTAGGAGCAGTTGCTACCGGTTCTCATGTTGACGCTATCCCGTTCTCAGGGAAATATGATGGGGTAGTAGGTGTTTTGGGTGCTCTTGAGGCAATCAGTATGCTGAAAAGGTAAATATACTGCCTATTTTTCAGCATTTCTGAGATAACAATGATTGACTGCTCAAGGTCCACCTCTGTTGTGGGATGTAAGTATATAACTTTGATTGATCTGATTGTTGAAGAATGACACAACGAATTGTGCCTCATCTCATTTACCTTCTCATTTGAAATGTGTTATAAACCTGAAATATGCAGTCAGTCATAATTGGGAACATGCACACTTCCTTCATATATGGATAGAACATTACCAGTATTGGGCAACTTAATTATGATTATAGGATTTTAAAAAACGATTGCTTCCGTTTGAGGTGACAATGCCAGGCTATATAGAAACTATAGACACTGGACTGATTCAATATTTTCAATCTTCATACTCTATACGTATTCTTTATCTGATCAGTGTAGTTGGCAAGATTTTGCTGTTTCATAAAAAAAGTAGACTTACTAATGTTGTTCACGGTAGCACAAACCTGAAATCTTATGTATATGATGTTGCACATTTTTTATGCTGTAACCCACACTGCTCAAGGGGCTATGTAAATTTTATAACTAGCTATGTTTTTCATTAGTAAATGATCCTTTACCTATTTGGCCCGCATGCATTGTATAGGTCTGGTTTCCAGCCAAAAAAGTCTCTTGAGGTTATTATGTTTACATCAGAGGAACCTACACGGTTTGGAATCAGCTGCTTGGGAAGGTGAACCCTTAAGCAATTAGATTAATTCTCCTTGTGCGAACAACTGCATAACTCTAATTTGTTGATTCTCCTTATGCAGCCGTTTAATGGCAGGGATTGAAGAACTAGCTCAATCCCTCAGGAAGGCAGTTGACAATCAGAATGTGTCATTTTTAGAAGCTGCAGGTTCTGCTGGCTATAAGATGCTACCTGAGGACCTTCACAGTGTGTTCATAAAGAAAGGCACCTACTCTGCTTTTATAGAGTTGCACATCGAACAGGGTCCGATCTTGGAAAAGGAAGGTAGGCTTTGAGTAAATTAATAATACGTATTGTGGTATGGAATTTCTCTTACATCTATTCTTGATACAGGTATCCCCATTGGTGTTGTTACTGCTATTGCTGCTCCTGCAAGCATTAAGGTGGAATTTGAAGGGAATGGAGGTCATGCAGGAGCAGTGCTAATGCCTGCAAGGTTAGCATTCCCATTCGTTTGAGTACATTCTGGTGTAAAGATTTTCACTCATATGCATGTAAAAGTGGTGTTTTACAGAAATGATGCTGGACTGGCCGCAGCAGAGTTGGCATTAGCAGTGGAGAAACACGTTTTGGATTCAGGATCAATTGATACTGTTGGCACTGTTGGTATGTTCTATTATAAATCAGATTGTACTTTTTATCATACGTATATCCTTACTCCATGACTGTGATACCATAATGTTCTTTAGGACATTTGGACTAAGCATGTGTTGCTTGCTTTCTCAGCATATTGCATTCCGTTGCATGCAACCACCACCACAACAATAATAAAGCCTTTAATCCCAAGCAAGTTGGGGTAGGCTTACATTGCATGCACTGCACTTTAGTTTTTTATTTGGAAAGATAACGGCACTTTAATCTCCACTCAGCATACATCTCAAATTATGTGTTATCTATGCATCAAAGACTGGTGATGTGTGCCATACTTAGTTGGGTGCCCGAATCAGTATACCGGCAGCCCAGGTATTCTGATCAAGTTCACATGAATAACATACACACGTGCTCTCTTAACTTTGCAGCATGGTTTACAAATGATGAAAAATTATGTTCAATTTTCTTATGTTTTATCCCATTGTAGAGTAATGCTCAGTTTGAAACATTGAGTTCAGTTCGATTTTGAAGAATATTTATAATTCTATTAATCAACAAAGATACTAAGTGGATTTATCTCAAAATAGGAATATTAAACACTTGAAAAAGACTGTAATGATGTCCTCATACTAATTTTCACCAATAAATTATTCTACATCAGGTATTCTGCAGCTACATCCAGGGGCCATCAACAGCATCCCAAGTAAATCACACCTTGAAATTGGTAGGAGCTTATTTCCTTCAAAACGAGATACAGTTTTTCTTTGCAAATTATAATATTTTCCAATTAACAAAGTTTCATTGTTTGTCATATAGATGTAAGAGATATTGATGAGAAGAGAAGGAATGATGTCATTGAGAAGGTTCGCCAATCTGCAACGGAGATATCAAAGAAGCGTGGGGTAAAGCTATCACAATTCAAGATCATCAACCAGGATCCACCTGCGCTATCTGACAAATCAGTTGTTTATGCGATGGAATTTGCTGCAAAGCAGTTGAATCTTGAGTATAAACAGATGATTAGCAGAGCTTACCACGATTCACTTTTCATGGCCAGGTGTGTTATCAAGCACCAAGAGTTACTTTTAGCATAGCTGAAATATTCTCTTTTCTTTTTCTTCCGAAGTAAAAAAACACTCTACTTGATTGCCTGTTAATTTTTGGCAAGCTTGATTAGATGTCTCATTTATTTGCACCATTGTATTCTGCATCAACTGACACGTCTAACCATGTCTTTGGTCTGCAGAATATCACCAATGGGTATGATCTTCATTCCCTGTTACAAAGGTGTGTATTCTATCTTATTTTCTATCAATCAAGATAATGGTGTAGGAGCAATGTGTCAGTTATGGTCATATTTGTGTTTGTTGAAATAATGTTGGAGCAGTATTTCAGTTGTTACATTTGTGTTCATACAACACTATCCCTAGCAAAAACAGCAAGCTGCCGCACAAAAATGAACAGCTGAAAATGTCTTTTATGCAGGTTACAGCCACAAACCTGAGGAGTATGCATCGCCGGAGGACATGTCAAATGGGGTCAAGGTTTTAGCCTTAACAATGGCTAAATTATCCCTAGAGTGAGCACACGGACGATTCCAAGAGCAAAGCTCAACAGCATTTTCTCCAGTAATAAGTAATGCAGCAGTTGATTCAGGAATAAAGTTTGGATGTATTTAGAACCCAATACAGCTGCTTCAGCCAGCACCACAGCATAGAAGGCATGCACTGAATCTGAATGTATCATAAGGGTTCACACAGATGAGATGAAGCCAGAACTGAACAATATGATCACATAGTGTTGGCTGATCCAATTTTAATGTGAATATGTTTACATTTTGTAATTGTTCATCTTATGTCTTTTGGTGAACAACCAAGAGGATCGATCGCATTTGAATGGCAAAGTCAAATCCCTCCATAATGCTTCCTAAAAAAAGACTCCATTTTATGGAAGGAGAACTTTACATAAATCTTGTAAGGGTTTTTGGTCCCCTAGACACTGTAAAAACATGGTTTGGTCTCTTGGACATCGCTTTTCTTCTTTTGGTCACGTGAACACTAAGAAAACTTGGCTTTTGTCTTCAAGACACTAGCAGAAAAAACGATTATTTTCAAAAAAAAATTATCTCAAAACAGAATATACATTACTACCTAAAATTTTGCACAAAGTTGCATTGCTGCATTTTCTGTACATGTGATTTTTTACGAATTTTTTGCCAACTGTTTGCATAGTTTGATTTTGAAAGTAAATATTTATTAGTTATAAAATTTATGAAAATAAACAACATAAATTATGAAAAAAAAACTACGTGTATAGGGAATACAATAATGTTTGCTTGTGCCAAATTTCAAGTTGCAATGTACATTGTGCATTGAGATAAAAAAAAATAAAAATAGTCGTTTTTCCTGCTGTAGTGTCCTGAAGACAAAAACAACATTTTCTCAGTGTTTGCGCGATCAATACAAGAAGTGCGATGTCCAGAAGACCAAGTCACATTTTTAGAGTGTCTAGGGGACAAAAACCCTATCTTTTAAACCCTGAATGTGCTACGGATGGCCAGAAATATTGGAAAATTTAAATGGAGAGGATAAAACTTGCTAGCGATAGAAACAAAAAAACAATTACAATATGGGGCTATTCGTTCCTGGGCCTAAATATTAACCATATCACATAAAAAAGAATATTGTAATTTATGAATATTTCGATCAGTCTAACGATAAAACTTTTTTGACAGATGGGTGCTAATTTGCAAGATAAATCTAATGAATCTAATTAATTTAGTTTGCTAAAATGATGCTATAGTAACCATCTGCTTAATCACGGCTTAATTACCCTCGTTAGATTCTGCAATTAGTTTTTGGAGGAGACTAGAGAGGTTGCCATTGCTGTTTGTGATTTCTGATTTGCAGGAAGATACGCCTAAGCAAAGTTCATGGAGGAGACTAGAGAGAGTACGATGCATCTATCTCTGATGCTCCAATCGCATTCGGTGAAGAGCTCGTGACTTATATCAGACGAGAGACTCCATGGAGGTCAAGAATTATATATGCTACGAACAACACAATACAAGATTCTGAAGAGGGAAAAAAATTAGTCACGAGGATGTCGATTAAAATCTCCTCTTTATAAAGAAGCGACAGAGTACATGCCTTTTAACGCAAAAAAGAAAAAGGAAATGGTTAAAATGATCAGATTTCACTTCGTATTCTCTCAATGCTTATATCCTTATTAATTACAGACTAGGAATGGGGCACGTGCAATGTTTATTTGGGCTTCATATATTGAGACGATTAATTATGTGACATCAAGGAATTTATATATGAATTGGAAGCTCAATAATGCAATTTATCCAACCAGACAGTGAAAATAAAACTAACATACCAATTGAGTTTAAAAAGAAAAAAAACTGATTGGCAAATACTTTGGATGTATCCGAAAAATGTCTAAATATCTTGAATGCAAGAGATCTTGCAGTAAGGTAACCTTATGCTGAAAAAAAAGATGAAGACTCATAATTTCATTCCCTCCAAAATTGTATCAAGATAGTAAACATGTGAATGATTTACAGCAAAAGGTGATGAGGCACCCAGCACCCTGACATACGGGAGACACGTGACCAAGTGAAGCAATCCATGTGTACGAAGAAAGTATGAATTAGTGATCCTTGTAGCTCATGATTATTACTATTTTTTCATGTAAATTGTGAAACAAAACAAACATGAAATTGAAATTGACCTCAGCTCGCCAGGCCTTGTAGGACCACACTGATGTGAACAACCAAAGTAACACACACCCTTGAACCAACAGCTTGCTAGGAGGTGGGCAAGGGGAAATTTTCACTGACTTCACTTGGCAAAAATGAAAAAAAAATTGAAGCCATTCTACTCCTACGCAAGATAAAGCATTTTTTCCCAATCAAGTCGGAATACGTCTCGAATAACTAGAAAGATGTAGGGGATTTGATCCATGAGACCTTGTGTAGATTTGATTGTCAATTGAAAGTGGACACACACCAAAATATTTTTTTCCAGTCAAGTTTGTAAATCAAAAAATTTGATGCGGGGCAAAAAGAAAGTTACAAAAGCAATAAAACTTCAGTGAGCATGTCATCATTTCCATTCAGTGATAAGGTTCATCATTTCCTCAACCGTCGGCGCGACCGTTTCTCAAGTTGGTAAAGCAAGTCCCGCTACAGAATGCCGAAAGAGATGAGACGAGGGTTCAACTCACTTATCATTCTGGTTGCATACAAAATCTGAAAGCACAGGAATGGTTATGTATTCAATGATGCGCAACCAAGCATCCCTACTTTGTTGCAGACAATAGGAGACAGGAGTGCGCTCTACGGTCTGCAACACAACTTCAAGGCCTACTCATTCAATGCCTTAGTGCCTAAGTGTGTGTTCTGTTTGTTTGTGTGGCGCGCCTAATTTAGATTAGCGCTTGCATATATTAGGTGGCTGCCTTGCAAAGGGTTTACATCGTTGTACTCTACTATATTCTTTCTTCTTGATGAAATGACACGCAGTTCTCAACTACCTACATCTGATGGCCATTTACTGTGATTACAGTCCTTCCCTAAACATTTAATTAATTCAACTCATTCTTTAGAGTTAATTCAAGGAATATGGATCAACATTTCAGTGTAGGATCTCAAAGCAATAGGAAGCCAAGTTGCAACAATAACACAAGAAATTGCGGTGTCTCGTATCAAAATTTAGTATTTAGTTTGTCGATTAACCATGCTAACAATAAGAAAAATCTAGCTCCAAATTTTAACGACGGATAATGCAACAATGTTATCGTGTGCCAAGTTTAAAATTCTAACATATTTTATGTATTAAGATAAAAAGAAGTTGAAACTAAATGTTAAACGGACGCAGTATGTCGCATACGAGAGCCTCTAGAATCAGTGTGTTCCAACTGAATATGATTTTGTTGGTACGTTCCAAAAAAAATCGCTTATAGTTTGACAAATTGTGCTCTAGAACTTGTTTTTGAGATGCCACTTGCATGACTTTTGTTATTGTAAATGAACGATTATTTCTTTAGGTTTATTTTATAAACAAATGTGAAAATATTTCTGACACATACTTGGTCCTCTCCATGTTTTTAGGATAATTAAATAGAAAAAAACATAGGAAGGCCAAGATTAAGACATCGAAAAGGGAAAGATGGAATTAGTCGTATGACACTAAAGCAGATTGATATCGAAGGTATGTTGTGTCATATTTGTGATCCCCCAATGATCTAAAAAAAGAGTTTTGTCTCTTTGAAATAGGAAGTACCTTCTTCTTCATTTTGAACGATCGGAAATATCTTTTAGCACAGGGGCACGAGCCCCTCAAGTGACTCATAAGTAAATGAAAAATATAAGAACTGAAGCCCTTTTCTCCATGTTTTGTGTTATAATGTGATATCCTCCATAAGAGCCTTGCGTAAGAAAAATTATTCAATTTTTTGGTGAACTTTACTCAAAAACTCTTTGCCAAGCTCAATGTGTTATTTCAGCTCTTCAAGTAGCACACTCTTTTCTATACTTTGTTGAATAAAGTCAGGTTCCGAATTCAAAATTTACGTGCATGTTTTTGTCATCACATGATCAAGCACGGACAAATTTTCACGTATTCTAAAAAGGTTAGTGTGTGTGTGTGTGTGTTTTATAGGAAGCTACAGTGCATCTGTTATAGGAAGTTGAGTTCGTGTCCAGCTGCCCCGAGGAGCTGCTCCAGTCTCGGCCGTGGCGGTCGTGGCTGGCACCCACGCGACGGCAATCTAAGACTGTCGATTGTGTCTGTGTATGTTCATTCATGGATGAGAATCGATCGATGATTTTCTGCAAATTCAGGTGAAGATGATTTGTTCCTCCGGCGCACAAACTCATTCTGCCTAGTATTACAACGAGTCACGACAGGCGTACACACGCCTTGATGCCACGGCCATGTGGACGACGATCGGAGAATTGTGATCCAGTCGATGGTAAGTGAGGTCAGTCCGTGGCAGTCGATGGCGTGCGCGACGAAGGCCATGTCGCTGAACTGTCCGTTCTCTTGGCGGCAGAATCGCCGCCGTGTCGCTGGCCATGATCACGCACCTTCCGTGAGCCGCAGTACCGCCCCGCTGCCACCGCCCACCACAGCGTCGGGACCACATCGGCATACAGCTCCAGGCACGACGATGATGCTGCCGGATTTGGCGGCAAAGGCCAGGATGCTGTGTTGCGTCGCGGTAGCGTTACGAACGGCCAGCGCCCGGCGGCGAGAGACGGCGTGGGCGTCGCGGGAAGCGGCACGACAAGGGTCGATGGCGGCGTCGGAGCAGAGCGCGGAGAGGCAGAGGCTCGGTGATTTTGATTCAAGTGTAAAGCCCGGAAAATGGAATATACCTGAGAAACGTTAGATATTGTGCGTAGCATAGTTTTATCTACGACAATGCAAACTTTGTAGGTTAAACAATATATGCTCCTCAAGGATGTATGCGCGTGTGTGTGTGTGTGAGAGAGAGAGAGAGAGAGAGTCTCTCTGTGTGTGTCCGTGTTGCATGTTGGTGTTACAGAGTACTTCACACTCTTCTGGTGCACTCACACGGTCATATATTATGACCACTACTGGCCGTTAGAACTAACTTCTCTTTTATTTCTTTAGGTTTATTTTACAAACAAATGTAAAAATATTTCTATCACATACTTGGTCCTCTCCATGTTCTTACGATAATTAAGGCTCTGTTCGTTTCCTGCCCTCTAAAATTTAGCACTATCACAACAAAGAGAATCTTACTATTTGTGAATATTTCGATCAATTTATTGATAAAACCCTTTTGACAGATTAGTGCTAATTGTCGAGATGAATCTAATGAGCTTAATTAATCTATATTTTGCTAAAGTGATGCTACAGTAACTGTCTTCTAATCACGACTTAATTAACCTTATTAGATTCGTTTCGTGAATTAGTATAGGGGCCTGTAATTTATTTTATAATTAAACTTTATTTAGTACTATTAAATAATAAGATTCTTTTTGATGTAACAGCTATAAAGTTTAGACCCTAGGAAATGAAGACACCCTAAATAGGAAAAAAGCATAGGAAGGCCGAGATTAAGACATCGAAAAGGTATGTTGTGTCATATTTGTGATCCCCCAATAATCTAAAGAAAGTTCTGTCTCTTTGAAATAGGAAGTACCTTCTTCTTCATTTTGAACGACCGGAAATATCTTTTTAGCACAGGGGCATGAGCCCCTCAAGTGACTCATAAGTAAATGAAAAATGTAAGAACCGAAGCCCTTCTCTCCATGTTTTGTGTTATAATGTGATATTCTCCATAAGAGCCTTGCGTAAGAAATTTTATTCAATTTTTTGGTGATCTTTACTCAAAAACTCTTTGCCAGGCTCAATGTGTTATTTTTGAGCTCTTCAAGTAGCACGCTATTTTCTATATTTTGTTGAATAAAGTCAGGTCCCGAATTCAAAATTTGCGTACATGTGTTGTCATCACATGATCAGGCACGGACAAATTTTAAGGGGTTCTATCGAAAGGGCCTGTGGTATGCAATTTGCAGTATTTACTTCCAGCATTTCGACTAGCTTGCCCTTTTTCTACAACGCTCTCGTTTCCTCTGTTTCGCGTGACAGCTTGCCTCTCTCCCTGCACGGCAGCACATAAGCACATTGCGCTGTACAAGAACCGAAGAAGTAGCACGTAGATGGCGACGTGCTCGGCAAAGTGCTCGAGCAAGCGGGCTGAAGCCGTGCCTGGCCTCCCACGCCGGCGAACCCCGCCGTCTCTATACACGAAGACTCTCGGGAAGCGAGGTGGCGGCGGCCGGGTGGACGTGCAGCTTGGTCACCATGCTATATCCGTCGTCCAACTCATTCGCCTTCCACGAATGAGACGGAAACTCATCGCGCCGTGGCACTCGCTGCTCTGCTAGCTTTTAGAGATGCTCTTAGGGCCGGACAAAGTAATTTCGCGGTGAACACGTCAAGAAGCGTCGTCATCCCTCGCCTTGGATCGTCCGGCCTGCTGGGTCGTCGCCTTCAGCACATCCGAAGAACTAGTCGATCGCTCGGGTTCCTTCCTCTCGTTCCATAATGTTCTGTTTTCCTTCCTCCGTTCCGCGTGAAACCGCGACGGCCGGTAGGGCCTCGCCGTGTGCGTGATCCGTGCCGGACACGGCGCTCGTCGCCGTCTGCAAGCCACGGCCACGGTGCCGGTGGCATGCATCATCGCCGCGCCGCTCGTGGGGATCAAGCGCTCGAGGCGGAGGAGGGCGCCATCGCCGACGGGTTCGAGGCGGAGGAGCAGCGCGGCGAGGCGGCAGTCATCGCCGTCCCCGACACAAGCTACGGTGCATCTGTTATATAGGAAGTTGAGTTCGTGTCCAGCTGCCCCGAGGAGCTGCTCCGGTCTCGGCCGTGGCGGTCGTGGTCGTGGCTGGCACCCACGCGACGGCAATCTAAGACCGTCGATTGTACGTGCCTGTGTATGTTCGTTCATGGATGAGAATCGATCGATGACTTTCTGCAAATTCAGGTGAAGATGAATCGTTCCTCCGGCGCACAAACTCATTCTGCCTAGTATTACAACGAGTCACGACAGGCGTACACACGCCTTGATGCCACGGCCATGTGGACGACGATCGGAGAATTGTGATCCGGTCGATGGTAAGTGAGGTCAGTCCGTGGCAGTCGATGGCGTGCGCGACGAAGGCCATGTCGCTGAACTGTCCGTTCTCTTGGCGGCAGAATCGCCGCCGTGTCGCTGGCCATGATCACGCACCTTCCGTGAGCCGCAGTACCGCCCCGCTGCCACCGCCCACCACAGCGTCGGGACCACATCGGCATACAGCTCCAGGCACGACGATGATGCTGCCGGATTTGGCGGCAAAGGCCAGGATGCTGTGTTGCGTCGCGGTAGCGTTACGAACGGCCAGCGCCTGGCGGCGAGAGACGGCGTGGGCGTCGCGGGAAGCGGCACGACAAGGGTCGATGGCGGCGTCGGAGCAGAGCGCGGAGAGGCAGAGGCTCGGTGATTTTGATTCAAGTGTAAAGCCCGGAAAATGGAATATACCCGAGAAACGTTAGATATTGTGCGTAGCATAGTTTTATCTACGACAATGCAAACTTTTTAGGTTAAACAATATATGCTCCTCAAGGATGTATGCGCGTGTGTGTGTGTGTGAGAGAGAGAGAGAGAGAGAGTCTCTCTGTGTGTGTCCGTGTTGCATGTTGGTGTTACGAGTACTTCACACTCTTCTGGTGCACTCACACGGTCATATATTATGACCACTACTGGCCGTTAGAACTAACTTCTCTTTTATTTCTTTAGGTTTATTTTACAAACAAATGTAAAAATATTTCTATCACATACTTGGTCCTCTCCATGTTCTTACGATAATTAAGGCTCTGTTCGTTTCCTGCCCTCTAAAATTTAGCACTATCACAACAAAGAGAATCTTACTATTTGTGAATATTTCGATCAATTTATTGATAAAACCCTTTTGACAGATTAGTGCTAATTGTCGAGATGAATCTAATGAGCTTAATTAATCTATATTTTGCTAAAGTGATGCTACAGTAACTGTCTTCTAATCACGACTTAATTAACCTTATTAGATTCGTTTCGTGAATTAGTATAGGGGCCTGTAATTTATTTTATAATTAAACTTTATTTAGTACTATTAAATAATAAGATTCTTTTTGATGTAACAGCTATAAAGTTTAGACCCTAGGAAATGAAGACACCCTAAATAGGAAAAAAGCATAGGAAGGCCGAGATTAAGACATCGAAAAGGTATGTTGTGTCATATTTGTGATCCCCCAATAATCTAAAGAAAGTTCTGTCTCTTTGAAATAGGAAGTACCTTCTTCTTCATTTTGAACGACCGGAAATATCTTTTTAGCACAGGGGCATGAGCCCCTCAAGTGACTCATAAGTAAATGAAAAATGTAAGAACCGAAGCCCTTCTCTCCATGTTTTGTGTTATAATGTGATATTCTCCATAAGAGCCTTGCGTAAGAAATTTTATTCAATTTTTTGGTGATCTTTACTCAAAAACTCTTTGCCAGGCTCAATGTGTTATTTTTGAGCTCTTCAAGTAGCACGCTATTTTCTATATTTTGTTGAATAAAGTCAGGTCCCGAATTCAAAATTTGCGTACATGTGTTGTCATCACATGATCAGGCACGGACAAATTTTAAGGGGTTCTATCGAAAGGGCCTGTGGTATGCAATTTGCAGTATTTACTTCCAGCATTTCGACTAGCTTGCCCTTTTTCTACAACGCTCTGTTTCCTCTGTTTCGCGTGACAGCTTGCCTCTCTCCCTGCACGGCAGCACATAAGCACATTGCGCTGTACAAGAACCGAAGAAGTAGCACGTAGATGGCGACGTGCTCGGCAAAGTGCTCGAGCAAGCGGGCTGAAGCCGTGCCTGGCCTCCCACGCCGGCGAACCCCGCCGTCTCTATACACGAAGACTCTCGGGAAGCGAGGTGGCGGCGGCCGGGTGGACGTGCAGCTTGGTCACCATGCTATATCCGTCGTCCAACTCATTCGCCTTCCACGAATGAGACGGAAACTCATCGCGTCGTGGCACTCGCTGCTCTGCTAGCTTTTAGAGATGCTCTTAGGGCCGGACAAAGTAATTTCGCGGTGAACACGTCAAGAAGCGTCGTCATCCCTCGCCTTGGATCGTCCGGCCTGCTGGGTCGTCGCCTTCAGCACATCTGAAGAACTAGTCGATCGCTCAGGTTCCTTCCTCTCGTTCCATAATGTTCTGTTTTCCTTCCTCCGTTCCGCGTGAAACCGCGACGGCCGGTAGGGCCTCGCCGTGTGCGTGATCCGTGCCGGACACGGCGCTCGTCGCCGTCTGCAAGCCACGGCCACGGTGCCGGTGGCATGCATCATCGCCGCGCCGCTCGTGGGGATCAAGCGCTCGAGGCGGAGGAGGGCGCCATCGCCGACGGGTTCGAGGCGGAGGAGCAGCGCGGCGAGGCGGCAGTCATCGCCGTCCCCGACACAAGCTACAGTGCATCTGTTATATAGGAAGTTGAGTTCGTGTCCAGCTGCCCCGAGGAGCTGCTCCGGTCTCGGCCGTGGCGGTCGTGGTCGTGGCTGGCACCCACGCGACGGCAATCTAAGACCGTCGATTGTACGTGCCTGTGTATGTTCGTTCATGGATGAGAATCGATCGATGACTTTCTGCAAATTTAGGTGAAGATGAATCGTTCCTCCGGCGCACAAACTCATTCTGCCTAGTATTACAACGAGTCACGACAGGCGTACACACGCCTTGATGCCACGGCCATGTGGACGACGATCGGAGAATTGTGATCCAGTCGATGGTAAGTGAGGTCAGTCCGTGGCAGTCGATGGCGTGCGCGACGAAGGCCATGTCGCTGAACTGTCCGTTCTCTTGGCGGCAGAATCGCCGCCGTGTCGCTGGCCATGATCACGCACCTTCCGCGAGCCGCAGTACCGCCCCGCTGCCACCGCCCACCACAGCGTCGGGACCACATCGGCATACAGCTCCAGGCACGACGATGATGCTGCCGGATTTGGCGGCAAAGGCCAGGATGCTGTGTTGCGTCGCGGTAGCGTTACGAACGGCCAGCGCCTGGCGGCGAGAGACGGCGTGGGCGTCGCGGGAAGCGGCACGACAAGGGTCGATGGCGGCGTCGGAGCAGAGCGCGGAGAGGCAGAGGCTCGGTGATTTTGATTCAAGTGTAAAGCCCGGAAAATGGAATATACCTGAGAAACGTTAGATATTGTGCGTAGCATAGTTTTATCTACGACAATGCAAACTTTTTAGGTTAAACAATATATGCTCCTCAAGGATGTATGCGCGTGTGTGTGTGTGTGAGAGAGAGAGAGAGAGAGAGTCTCTCTGTGTGTGTCCGTGTTGCATGTTGGTGTTACAGAGTACTTCACACTCTTCTGGTGCACTCACACGGTCATATATTATGACCACTACTGGCCGTTAGAACTAACTTCTCTTTTATTTCTTTAGGTTTATTTTACAAACAAATGTAAAAATATTTCTATCACATACTTGGTCCTCTCCATGTTCTTACGATAATTAAGGCTTTGTTCGTTTCCTGCCCTCTAAAATTTAGCACTATCACAACAAAGAGAATCTTACTATTTGTGAATATTTCGATCAATTTATTGATAAAACCCTTTTGACAGATTAGTGCTAATTGTCGAGATGAATCTAATGAGCTTAATTAATCTATATTTTGCTAAAGTGATGCTACAGTAACTGTCTTCTAATCACGACTTAATTAACCTTATTAGATTCGTTTCGTGAATTAGTATAGGGGCCTGTAATTTATTTTATAATTAAACTTTATTTAGTACTATTAAATAATAAGATTCTTTTTGATGTAACAGCTATAAAGTTTAGACCCTAGGAAATGAAGACACCCTAAATAGGAAAAAAGCATAGGAAGGCCGAGATTAAGACATCGAAAAGGTATGTTGTGTCATATTTGTGATCCCCCAATAATCTAAAGAAAGTTCTGTCTCTTTGAAATAGGAAGTACCTTCTTCTTCATTTTGAACGACCGGAAATATCTTTTTAGCACAGGGGCATGAGCCCCTCAAGTGACTCATAAGTAAATGAAAAATGTAAGAACCGAAGCCCTTCTCTCCATGTTTTGTGTTATAATGTGATATTCTCCATAAGAGCCTTGCGTAAGAAATTTTATTCAATTTTTTGGTGATCTTTACTCAAAAACTCTTTGCCAGGCTCAATGTGTTATTTTTGAGCTCTTCAAGTAGCACGCTATTTTCTATATTTTGTTGAATAAAGTCAGGTCCCGAATTCAAAATTTGCGTACATGTGTTGTCATCACATGATCAGGCACGGACAAATTTTAAGGGGTTCTATCGAAAGGGCCTGTGGTATGCAATTTGCAGTATTTACTTCCAGCATTTCGACTAGCTTGCCCTTTTTCTACAACGCTCTGTTTCCTCTGTTTCGCGTGACAGCTTGCCTCTCTCCCCTGCACGGCAGCACATAAGCACATTGCGCTGTACAAGAACCGAAGAAGTAGCACGTAGATGGCGACGTGCTCGGCAAAGTGCTCGAGCAAGCGGGCTGAAGCCGTGCCTGGCCTCCCACGCCGGCGAACCCCGCCGTCTCTATACACGAAGACTCTCGGGAAGCGAGGTGGCGGCGGCCGGGTGGACGTGCAGCTTGGTCACCATGCTATATCCGTCGTCCAACTCATTCGCCTTCCACGAATGAGACGGAAACTCATCGCGCCGTGGCACTCGCTGCTCTGCTAGCTTTTAGAGATGCTCTTAGGGCCGGACAAAGTAATTTCGCGGTGAACACGTCAAGAAGCGTCGTCATCCCTCGCCTTGGATCGTCCGGCCTGCTGGGTCGTCGCCTTCAGCACATCTGAAGAACTAGTCGATCGCTCAGGTTCCTTCCTCTCGTTCCATAATGTTCTGTTTTCCTTCCTCCGTTCCGCGTGAAACCGCGACGGCCGGTAGGGCCTCGCCGTGTGCGTGATCCGTGCCGGACACGGCGCTCGTCGCCGTCTGCAAGCCACGGCCACGGTGCCGGTGGCATGCATCATCGCCGCGCCGCTCGTGGGGATCAAGCGCTCGAGGCGGAGGAGGGCGCCATCGCCGACGGGTTCGAGGCGGAGGAGCAGCGCGGCGAGGCGGCAGTCATCGCCGTCCCCGACACAAGCTACAGTGCATCTGTTATATAGGAAGTTGAGTTCGTGTCCAGCTGCCCCGAGGAGCTGCTCCGGTCTCGGCCGTGGCGGTCGTGGTCGTGGCTGGCACCCACGCGACGGCAATCTAAGACCGTCGATTGTACGTGCCTGTGTATGTTCGTTCATGGATGAGAATCGATCGATGACTTTCTGCAAATTTAGGTGAAGATGAATCGTTCCTCCGGCGCACAAACTCATTCTGCCTAGTATTACAACGAGTCACGACAGGCGTACACACGCCTTGATGCCACGGCCATGTGGACGACGATCGGAGAATTGTGATCCAGTCGATGGTAAGTGAGGTCAGTCCGTGGCAGTCGATGGCGTGCGCGACGAAGGCCATGTCGCTGAACTGTCCGTTCTCTTGGCGGCAGAATCGCCGCCGTGTCGCTGGCCATGATCACGCACCTTCCGCGAGCCGCAGTACCGCCCCGCTGCCACCGCCCACCACAGCGTCGGGACCACATCGGCATACAGCTCCAGGCACGACGATGATGCTGCCGGATTTGGCGGCAAAGGCCAGGATGCTGTGTTGCGTCGCGGTAGCGTTACGAACGGCCAGCGCCTGGCGGCGAGAGACGGCGTGGGCGTCGCGGGAAGCGGCACGACAAGGGTCGATGGCGGCGTCGGAGCAGAGCGCGGAGAGGCAGAGGCTCGGTGATTTTGATTCAAGTGTAAAGCCCGGAAAATGGAATATACCTGAGAAACGTTAGATATTGTGCGTAGCATAGTTTTATCTACGACAATGCAAACTTTTTAGGTTAAACAATATATGCTCCTCAAGGATGTATGCGCGTGTGTGTGTGTGAGAGAGAGAGAGAGAGAGAGAGTCTCTCTGTGTGTGTCCGTGTTGCATGTTGGTGTTACAGAGTACTTCACACTCTTCTGGTGCACTCACACGGTCATATATTATGACCACTACTGGCCGTTAGAACTAACTTCTCTTTTATTTCTTTAGGTTTATTTTACAAACAAATGTAAAAATATTTCTATCACATACTTGGTCCTCTCCATGTTCTTACGATAATTAAGGCTCTGTTCGTTTCCTGCCCTCTAAAATTTAGCACTATCACAACAAAGAGAATCTTACTATTTGTGAATATTTCGATCAATTTATTGATAAAACCCTTTTGACAGATTAGTGCTAATTGTCGAGATGAATCTAATGAGCTTAATTAATCTATATTTTGCTAAAGTGATGCTACAGTAACTGTCTTCTAATCACGACTTAATTAACCTTATTAGATTCGTTTCGTGAATTAGTATAGGGGCCTGTAATTTATTTTATAATTAAACTTTATTTAGTACTATTAAATAATAAGATTCTTTTTGATGTAACAGCTATAAAGTTTAGACCCTAGGAAATGAAGACACCCTAAATAGGAAAAAAGCATAGGAAGGCCGAGATTAAGACATCGAAAAGGTATGTTGTGTCATATTTGTGATCCCCCAATAATCTAAAGAAAGTTCTGTCTCTTTGAAATAGGAAGTACCTTCTTCTTCATTTTGAACGACCGGAAATATCTTTTTAGCACAGGGGCATGAGCCCCTCAAGTGACTCATAAGTAAATGAAAAATGTAAGAACCGAAGCCCTTCTCTCCATGTTTTGTGTTATAATGTGATATTCTCCATAAGAGCCTTGCGTAAGAAATTTTATTCAATTTTTTGGTGATCTTTACTCAAAAACTCTTTGCCAGGCTCAATGTGTTATTTTTGAGCTCTTCAAGTAGCACGCTATTTTCTATATTTTGTTGAATAAAGTCAGGTCCCGAATTCAAAATTTGCGTACATGTGTTGTCATCACATGATCAGGCACGGACAAATTTTAAGGGGTTCTATCGAAAGGGCCTGTGGTATGCAATTTGCAGTATTTACTTCCAGCATTTCGACTAGCTTGCCCTTTTTCTACAACGCTCTGTTTCCTCTGTTTCGCGTGACAGCTTGCCTCTCTCCCTGCACGGCAGCACATAAGCACATTGCGCTGTACAAGAACCGAAGAAGTAGCACGTAGATGGCGACGTGCTCGGCAAAGTGCTCGAGCAAGCGGGCTGAAGCCGTGCCTGGCCTCCCACGCCGGCGAACCCCGCCGTCTCTATACACGAAGACTCTCGGGAAGCGAGGTGGCGGCGGCCGGGTGGACGTGCAGCTTGGTCACCATGCTATATCCGTCGTCCAACTCATTCGCCTTCCACGAATGAGACGGAAACTCATCGCGCCGTGGCACTCGCTGCTCTGCTAGCTTTTAGAGATGCTCTTAGGGCCGGACAAAGTAATTTCGCGGTGAACACGTCAAGAAGCGTCGTCATCCCTCGCCTTGGATCGTCCGGCCTGCTGGGTCGTCGCCTTCAGCACATCTGAAGAACTAGTCGATCGCTCAGGTTCCTTCCTCTCGTTCCATAATGTTCTGTTTTCCTTCCTCCGTTCTGCGTGAAACCGCGACGGCCGGTAGGGCCTCGCCGTGTGCGTGATCCGTGCCGGACACGGCGCTCGTCGCCGTCTGCAAGCCACGGCCACGGTGCCAGTGGCATGCATCATCGCCGCGCCGCTCGTGGGGATCAAGCGCTCGAGGCGGAGGAGGGCGCCATCGCCGACGGGTTCGAGGCGGAGGAGCAGCGCGGCGAGGCGGCAGTCATCGCCGTCCCCGACACAAGCTACAGTGCATCTGTTATATAGGAAGTTGAGTTCGTGTCCAGCTGCCCCGAGGAGCTGCTCCGGTCTCGGCCGTGGCGGTCGTGGTCGTGGCTGGCACCCACGCGACGGCAATCTAAGACCGTCGATTGTACGTGCCTGTGTATGTTCGTTCATGGATGAGAATCGATCGATGACTTTCTGCAAATTTAGGTGAAGATGAATCGTTCCTCCGGCGCACAAACTCATTCTGCCTAGTATTACAACGAGTCACGACAGGCGTACACACGCCTTGATGCCACGGCCATGTGGACGACGATCGGAGAATTGTGATCCAGTCGATGGTAAGTGAGGTCAGTCCGTGGCAGTCGATGGCGTGCGCGACGAAGGCCATGTCGCTGAACTGTCCGTTCTCTTGGCGGCAGAATCGCCGCCGTGTCGCTGGCCATGATCACGCACCTTCCGCGAGCCGCAGTACCGCCCCGCTGCCACCGCCCACCACAGCGTCGGGACCACATCGGCATACAGCTCCAGGCACGACGATGATGCTGCCGGATTTGGCGGCAAAGGCCAGGATGCTGTGTTGCGTCGCGGTAGCGTTACGAACGGCCAGCGCCTGGCTGCGACAGACGGCGTGGGCGTCGCGGGAAGCGGCGCGACAAGGGTCGATGCCGGCGTCGGAGCAGAGAGCGCGGAGAGGCAGAGGCTCTCGGTGGTTTTTTTCTTCTTTTTGCGAATTTGATTGAAGCGTAAAGCCCGGAAAATGGAATATACCTGAGAAACGTTAGATATTGTGCGTTCATAGTTTTATCTACGATAATGCAAACTTTTTAGGTATAAACAATATATGCTCCTCAAGGATGTGTGTGTGTGTGTGAGAGAGAGAGAGAGTCTCTCTGTGTGTGTGCGTGTTGCATGTTGGTATTACGAGTACTTCACACTCTTCTGGTGTACGCACACGGTCATATATTATGACCACTGCTGGCCGTTAGAACTAACTTCTCTTTTATTTGCTCGTACCATGCATAGAGTTGTTGGCCAACTAAGCCAATCCTCACGTTAAATTCATGACTACACACTAAGCTAACAATATAAAATATATAAATGGCACAAACTACTACTACAACATCAACATGGATCATCTTGCGGAACATGAGGAAGACCTTTATTTGTTCATAAACAAATGCAAGCTCAAAGGCATGTTATCTACCTTTCAGAATTATACACATATATAGGTGAGAGGTTGGCGAAAACTGAATTACCCGCTGCCACTACTGCCACCGATGAGCCCAGCGCCAACTCCCGTTGGCCATGTGTATCACTCAGAACGACACGCTTGCTTCCTGGAGATTAGCAGACTTCTGTTGCTTGTTCTTTTTCAGCAGCAGCATGTCAGTTTCTATGCAAGTTGCGCCCTGCTCCTTCCTGAGTCACGGCTAGAGAAGTCGGAGGCACCGGAGCCATCGAAACATGCCGCTTGTCCATCTCAATGGGGGTTCCTGCCTCCAATCCACTGAAAAAAGGTAAAACTGAATCTACTGCAGCCCTAACAAATTGAATATTGAAAACAAAATGGAGAACACTTGAAGTTGCCATGACTTATTACCAAAGTATATGTACAGATTTTCTGTTGGTGGGATTGTACCACAGAGTGCTGGGAGAAGGAGGGCGCACGTGACGTTGATCGGAGCATGAACGCCAGTGCAGTTGTTGACATTTGATCGCAGAATGAGGCAGAGGGGTGACCTCGACGAGTTGCTCAGGATGGCGGCAAGCCTGCCGCAACACTTGTGCCGAGTTTTCATGATTTTGAGGTACATGAGGTAGTGGACGCATTATGTCACATCAACAGCGGCTCCGAGGTACTGGGAATGGGGATTGAGGGAATCTGGGGACAAGGGGCAGTGGCAGGAGAGGAGGCAGAGTTCAGAGACCTGGAGAAGTTCGAAGAGGGGCAACGAAGAGCAAGAAGGCAGCACGCCACTTCGCCATATTGAGGACTGCATCTGCATTTGAATGGCAGAGTCAAATCCCTCCATAATGCTTCCTAAAAAAGACCCTCCATTATACGGAACCAAAACTTTACATTAATAAGTCCTTTAAATCCTGAATGTGCTACGGATGACCAGATCAAGAATTACATGCTACAAACAACACAACACATAAGATTCTGAAGAGGGAAAAAATTTGTCACGAGGATCTCGAGTAAAATCTCCTCCTATAAAGAAGCGAGAGAGTACCCGCCTTTTAACGCAAAAAAGAAAAAGAAAATGATTGAAATGATCAGATTGAAGTACTAGGTGTCTGAATTTGGATTGCTCTTCGTATTCTCTCAATGTTTATATTCTTATTACCACTAGGAATAGGGCATGTGCAACACGCTTGTAGCAAGATTTATTTGCAGAACATATAGTGAGACAATTAGTTATGTGACATCAAGGAATTTATATATGAATTGGAAGCTCAAACATGCAATTTATCCAACCAGATGGTGAAAATACAACTAACATACTAGTTGAGTTTAAAAACAAGATTGGCAAATACTTTGGTTGTATCCGTAAAATCTCTACATATCTCGAATGCAAGAGATTCTGCAGTAAGGTAACCTTGTGCTTAAAAAAAAAAGATGAAGACTCGTAATTTCATTCCCTCCAAAATTGTATCAAGAGAGTAACACGTGGATGATTTACAGCAAAAGGTGATTAGGCACCCAGCACCCTGACGTACGGAAGACACTTGACCAAGTGAAGCAATACATGTGTACGAAGAAATTATGAATTAGTGATCCCTGTAGCTCATGATTATTACTACTTTTTCTTGTAAATTGTGAAACAAAACAAACATGGAATGAAATTGATTTCAGCTCGCCAAGCCTTGTGGGACCACACTGATCTGAACCACCAAAGGAAATTGATATCGAAATTATGTTGACCCTCAAATAATCTAAAAGAGTTTTGTCTCGTTCAAATAGGAAATACTGAAAGCAATAATGCGATGCTTTACTCAATGAAACGGTGAGTACAAATAGGGGAGCCCGAGAGGGCAGGCCCGGTACACGGCGCAAGGCCCAGACTCTAACCCTAACGTGCATGGCACTGTAGCATACGTGGCATACGTGACCATCACACAATTACATAGTCTAACACCCCCGCAGACGGAACGGGAGGGGGACGAACGTTCAGGCTGGAACGAAATTCGATGAAGACCGACGTCGGAAGACCTTTGGTGAAGATGTCCGCATATTGGGAAGAGGTCGGTACATGGAGTACTCGAACTTCACCAATAGCAACACGTTCCCGAACAAAATGAAGATCAATCTCGACGTGCTTTGTGCGTTGGTGCTGAACTGGATTGCTGGAGAGGTAGACGGCGCTTACATTGTCACGAGTAGACGACGGTGGCGCGCCGAAGGGGACAATGAAGCTCGGTCAGCAGCTGACGAAGCCAGGTTGCCTCGGCGACACCGTTAGCCACGGCCCGATACTCGGCCTCGGCGCTGGAGCGAGACACCGTGGTCTGGCGCTTAGACGACCAAGAGATGAGGTTGTCACCGAGGAACACCGCATATCCTGATGTGGAGCGACGGGTGTCGGGGCAGCCGGCCCAGTCTGCATCCGTGTAGACAGTCAGAGTGTCCTGGGGAGAACGCCCAAAGGTGAGGGTGTAATCCAGAGTGCCCTGCAGATAACGCAACACGCGTTTGACCAGAGCGAGGTGGGGCTCCCGTGGGTCATGCATGTAGAGGCAGATCTGCTGAACAGCGTATGCAATATCCGGACGAGTGAAGGTCAAGTACTGGAGGGCACCTGCAATGCTGCGATACTGAGTGGGATCAGCCACCGGGGTCCATCAGCGGAGAGCTTGGCGTGAGTATCAACCGGCGTGCTGCACGGTTTGCAGTCCGTCATGCCAGCTCGAGCCAAGATGTCGAGGGTGTACTGACGCTGAGACAGGAGAAAGGTAGCAGGGTGCGCTGTACCGAAATACCAAGAAAATGGTGGAGTGGCCCCAAGTCCTTCATAGCAAATTCCCGCTGAAGTGCCGAGATGACATGACGAAGCAGGGAGTCCGAGGAGGCAGTCAGAACAATGTCATCCACATATAGGAGCAGGTAGACCAGATCAGACCCTCGTCGAAAAATGAACAAGCTGGTGTCGGCCTTAGCTTCAACAAAACCGAGAGTGGTGAGGAAGGAGGCAAAACGGCTGTACCATGCACGTGGCGCCTGCTTAAGGTCGTAGAGGGACTTGTTGAGGCGACACACATGATCCGGGAGCGAGGTGTCCGCAAAACCAGCCGGCTGCGCACGGTGGACGGTCTCTCGTCAGGGTGCCATGGAGAAACGCATTCTTGACATCCAGCTGATGAACAGGCCACCGACGAGATAGTGCAAGGGAGAGCACGGTGCGCACAGTAGCCGGCTTTACGACGGGGCTGAATGTCTCATCAAAGTCGATGCCGGGACATTGAGAGAATCCACGGACGACCCATCGAGCCTTGTATCGAGCGAGAGTGCCATCGAGATGGAACTTATGCCGGAAGACCCACTTGCCGGTGACAACATTGGAGCCGGTAGGACGAGGAACCAAGGTCCAAGTGTCATTGGCTAGAAGAGCGTCGAACTCCTCTTGCATCGCGCACGCCAATTGGGATCAGCGAGAGCGCTGCGATATGACTTGGGCAGAGGCGAGAGAGCCGCTGCATACAGGTTGAGGCGCCGGACAGGTTGTCGGCGACCTGACTTGCCTCGGGTGACCATCTCATAGTCATTTTGCACAGCCGGGATGAGCACTGCAGGCACGGGACCAATGCGGCTGGCAACAACCGGGACAGGAGCAGCGCTCGACTGGCCGGTCGTGGATGCGCTCGGGGAGGGCGAGGCGCGAGACGCCGACCCGGGAGCAGGGCTTGACCGGTCGGGAGAGGCGGAGCCATCTGCGAACGGTCCGGGAGCGGGGCTCGACCGGCCGAACGGGAGAGCGTCGTGGGCCGGCACAGGAGAAGGCGGGCCCGAGCCGGGAGCGAGCTCGGCCGGGCGGGCGGTGTTGCCGGTTCGGGAACAGTACCCGATGCCGGCAACCTGGGAGCAGGACCTGCAGGGGCGCCGCCCAATGGGAGGCACCGTGGAGTCATCGTCGTCCAAAAATCAAAAGCGAGAGGGTGGCAGCGGGGCCGCCGGGTCAGCAAAAGGAAAAGTGAACTCATCAAAAACCACATGTCGAGAGGTGATAATCCGATTTGTGGTTAAATCCAAACACCGATAACCTTTGTGATGCGAGGGGTAGCCAAGAAAAACACATAGGGTGGATCGAGGAGCAAGCTTATGCGCCGCCGTGGACGAAAGATTTGGATAGCAGCGACAACCAAAAACACGAAGGTGAGCGTAGGAAGGTTCTTTGCCATGAAGGGCGAGGAAGGGAGTACGCATGCTAAGAGTTTTGGTTGGGAGGCGGTTAAGCAAATAGGTGGCGGTGTGAAGGGCCTCGACCCAATATGATGGTGGTATGCTGGCTTGAAAAAGGAGGGATCGGACAATGTTATTGGTGGTACGGATGATGCGTTCAGCTTTGCCATTTTGCGGAGAAGTGTGTGGACACGACATGCGGAGGATGACACCGTTGATGGAAAAGAAGATGCGGGAGGAAGAGTTGTCAAACTCGCGGCCATTATCACATTGCACGCTTTTAATGGTGGTGGAGAATTGCGTACGAACGTAAGCAAAAAAATGGGTAAGCGTGGCAAATGTATCTGATTTAAGACGGAGGGGGAACATCCAACAAAAGTGAGAGCAATCATCAAGGATAATCAAATAGTATTTGTAACCAGAGACACTAACAACGGGAGATGTCCATAGATCACAATGTATAAGATCAAAAACTTTAGTAGCTCTAGAATTCGAAGGACTAAAAGGCAAGCGAGTGTGACGCCCAAGTTGGCAAGCATGACATATCGACTCGGGTTTACTCTTATTACACGCAATAGATGAATTGGCAGCTAGCGTGGATAAAGCTTCGGTGCCAAGATGACCAAGGCGTCGGTGCCAAAGCGAGGCGGAGGCGTCGATCGTCGAGCCGAGGCCGGCGCAGGTGGGAAGAGGTGGGTGGGCAGCAGCGGGTACAAATCACCGGTGCTATTGCACACGGCGATCACGCTCCTGGTTTGCGAGATCCTTCACGGAAAGGCCAAAAGGATCAAATTCAACGGAAACCCAATTGTCGGTTGTAAAGCGACGCACAGAAATTAAGTTCTTAATGATTTGCGGAGACACTAGAACATTCTCGAAGGTAGAGGGGGCGATCAAGGGGGCGCAAGATGGCGGAGCCGGTGGCGGTGATGGGAAGGAGAGCACCATTGCCGACAACGACATTGGATGGGGAGGAAGAAGAGGGGGTTGGGAAGTGGAGAGGTTACCGGTGTCCGGAGTCATGTGGTTGCTGGCGCCGAGTCCATGTACCAATCCTCGAGAAGAAGGCGGCGGCGTCGGCGTCATGGTGTTGAACGCGTTCGCGAGGCCGGTAGAGTCCCAACCCGGCATGGACTGCCACGGGGCTTGGGAGAGCATGTCGTACGGGGCGCCCTGCTGCTGGGGCGGGTACGGGTAGGAGGGAGTCGGCGGCCCACCGGGGTAAGTTGGAAAACCCGGCGGCGGCCCGACGTGGAGAGCGTGGGGACGGAAGCTCGGAGCGAGGAGACCCCGGGCGCTGTCCGAGGAGACCACCGAGAGGGTGGCCGAGCATGCGGCCACACCCGGACAGATGCCGGACCACGGGTTCCACGGCAGTGGGGCGAGCGCGCCGCCGTTAGACGGCGAGTTGGTGTTGTTGCCGCGGTTGCCGGAGTTGTTGGTGGAGCCGCCGTTGGAGCCGCCGTTGGAGTTGCGCCGATTACGGTTCCTGTTGTTGTTGTTCTTGTTGCCGCCCGACGATCCGCCCGACGACCCGCCCGTGAAGGACTTGCCGGGAGGAGGGAGAGGAGGACGGGAGCCGGACCGAGTGTAGAAGGCAGATGGCGGTGCGGTGGGCTGGGTCCGCATCGTCATGGCCTCCACTTGCAGATCGGAGCGCACCTCACGGAACGAAGGGAACGGCCGCCGACGCTTGATTAGGGCCGCCATGTGGGAGAAGCGCTCGTTGAGGCCTCGCAGAATGGAGAGGACCAGCGTGCGGTCGTTAACGAGGCTCGCCCGGATCGGCAAGCGCATCGGCTTTGCGCTTCATCTCGCGGCAGTAGTCGGAGACGGGAAGATCACCTTGAGTGAAGTTGCGCAGCTCGGCGTCGAGAAGGAGTACCCGGGTTTCCCGGTTGCCGATGAACTGCTCCTCAATGCCCAGCCAGATCCGACGTACGGTGGGATCGGGAACGGAGACGATCTCGAACACCTCGGAGGAGATGGAGTTGTGGAGCCAGCCGAGGACGGTGCACTCCATCCGGACCCAGGCCGGGGTGAAGGCGTCGACGTTGTCGCCGAGGACGTGATCTTGAAGCGCATATTTGCCGAGCGCAAAGAGGAACAGCTGGCGCCACTTGGAGAAGTTGGTGGTGGAGAGATCCAACACGATGGGGACGAGAGAACGGATGTTGAGGACGGACACCGCCCGGGAGTGGAGATCGGCGATGGCCGCGGCTTCCGGACGGGCGGCTTCGAGGGCGTCGGCTTCGCGCCGTGCGCGCTCAGCCGCAGCGAAGCGCTCGCGCTCGGCGGCTTCAGCCCGACGACGATCTTCTTCGGCCTGAGCGGCAGCGACGCGCGCGGACTCAGCGGCGTGGAGGCGCTCAAGCTCGGCACGCTCGTCATCGGAGAGAGCCATGGGGAAGGTAGAAAGGGAGGAAGGGTAGCGGCGGCAGAGGCACGACGCGCTAGTAGCGGCGGCGGCGTAGAGGAGGCCGGCGGCTAGGGTTGCGGAAGAGGTCGCAGGATGCGAAAGACTCGTGATACCATGAAAGCAATAATGCGATGCTTTACTCAATGAAACGGTGAGTACAAATAGGGGAGCCCGAGAGGGCAGGCCCGGTACACGGCGCAAGGCCCGGACTCTAACCCTAACGTGCATGGCACTGTAGCATACGTGGCATACGTGACCATCACACAATTACATAGTCTAACAAATACCTTCTTCTTTTCGAACGATAGAAAAAATATTTTTAGCACAGGGCCAGGTGCCCCTCAAGTGACTCATAAGTAAATGTAAGAATTCAAGCCCTTTTTCTCCAAATTTCGTGTTATAATGTGATACAAGAGCTTTGCGTAAAAAAATATATTTAATTGTTTTTGGTGATTTTTACTCAAAAACTTGTAGCCGGCTCATTTGGTTTCAGCTCTTTAAGTAGCACATTTGCTATATTTTGTTGAGTAGCCAGGTTCTGAATTTAAAATTTACATACATGTTTGTCATCACGTGATCAAGCATGTGCGTGTGTGTGTGTGTTTTAAGGGGTTCTATCGAAAGGGTGGTTTGCACTTTGTAGCATTTTCTTCCAACATTTCGACTAGCATGCTCTTTTTTCTACAATGCTCTGTTTCCTTTGCACGTGACAGCTTGCCTCTCTCCCCTGCACGGCTGCACATAAGCACATTGCGTTGTACCAGAACCGAAGATGTAGCACGATAGATGGTGACGTGCTCCAACGCGCTCAGCGAAGAGCTCAAGTCTGGCCTCCCACGCCCGCACACACCACCGTCTCTATAGATGAAGACTCTCGGGAAGCGAGGTGGCGGCGGGTGGATGTGCAGCTTGGTTACCATGCTATCCGTGGTCCAACTCATTCGCCTTCCACGAACGAGACGGTACCTCATCGCGTCGTGCCTGGGTACGAGCGGTGACTGCAATGTAGCTTAGACGCTGTCATCGTCGTGGTGAGCCTAACCGCCGGTGTCCAAGGACGACAAGAGAGCCCCGGCTAGCAACTTGCAGCCACACAGTGGCACTCGCTGCTCTGCTAGCTTTTAGGATCGGACAAAGTAATTTCACAGTGAACACATCAAAAAGCATTGTCATCTCTCGCCTACGATCATCTGGCCTGGGTCGTCGCCTTCAGCACATGAAGAACTAGTCGATCGCTCAGTTTCCTTCCTCTGTTCCATAGTGTGGCGGAGCTAGGTACTGGGTGACCCACAACATTCTGGAATATGTACTACAAGCATGGAAGCTGGGGAGGAGGCCGGCCCAGCAGTGGGCGGCGGTGCATGCCGGGGGGGGGTAGGGGTGAGGTGGCTAGGGCGCCATCGGCTGCGGTGGTGGGAAGAGCAGGGGTCAGGGCGATGTGGTTGGACAAGTTAGAGTGGCGGCGGTTGGCCGGACGGGCACCGATGGTGGTGGTCACCAGCAGGGGCGTCATTGTCGACAGGTTAGTGGTGGGTGGTAGGCGGCAGGAGAGGCGGCGGGATTCACGCTTGTCACTTGTCTACCACTACCAGCGGGTTCACGCTTCCATGAATCCGATTGGGGATTTGAGCCCAAAAAATTTTGTTGTAAGTTTTCTTATTTTACTAAAGGCGAATCTCAGTACCCTTTGTTTACTCTTCTTTACACCACAATAGCAATTTTCTTAGGAAAGAAAATAACTTCAATGTTACTGCAACTAGAAGATAATTTTATTCACATACTCACTTGGAACTAGAAATATCTAATCAGGACATGGCATTCATTTGCGTGATATGAACTTCGATACTTTATCAAAGCCATCATTTCCACCAAGTCATAGCTGCAATCTAGATAATGATCCATTTCTGGTAGACAGAGGCAAAATGAAGTCGAATCATAGTCTTCATAGGAGTGAAAATGGTGCTATTGTTGTATCTTTTGAAAGGAACAATCACAATGTTGATGAAGAAACACGATCTTCTGAGATTTTATCAGGAAACAAGGTAGATAGTCAAACTACTACCATTATTACTATGAGGTCTCCTAAAAATACCCGTAAAGGAAAGACAAGCGAAAATGGACGGAGATTGGTTAGTGGTCTCCTCTGTTGATCGAGTATTGTTGTTGTTTCCTTTGATTTGGGTTAAGAATAGTAGTAGAGGACATACAACGTTGTTAAGTTCTTCTTTTTTATTCCACATAACAAGAACGTAATCACGCTCTAAAGGATTTTAACCTAAGACATTGGTTTGATTTGAACCTACCACATACTATGATATTATATTATCTCAATATAATGTATGGACAATATAATTCAGTTATAATCTGCTAAATTTTCTAAAATGTGTTTGTATCTTCACTAAGTTTTTCTCTTTGTTTTGAAAGTATTTTCGTCATTAAGTGTGACCAAAGAAATTGCATTGACACGATCATCTATAACTCATACAAAGATGGCAAATTATAAAAAGAAAAAGACGCTTATATAAAAACAAGGATAAGACAAATAACGATTAGGCTTCGTTTGGATGTAGATATTGGAGGGCTTGGCATTGAATTGAGATCAATACCAAATCAGCCTAGATATTGAATTGAGTTCAATGCCAAAGCCATTGTTTGATGTAGATAGAATTGCAAGATGATGACGATTTCCTCCAATACGGAGGGGGTTGGCTCGGTATTGGGAACAAGGGCCTGACTAGGTGATGAATTCTGGTTGGTATTGAGTTGAGTTTCCAATTCCGAATTCCGTGACATCCAAACAATGGCATTCAGATCTACCAATGCCAATTCCAAATTCTAAGGATGAATATCTACATCCAAACGCAGTGTTACACACATTTTAGTCGACACATCATAGGTGTGTGCCCAACAGTTTACTTATATCCTTAAGTTATTGAAACTAGATATAGCAAATATTTTGAAACTATATATAGACATTTCAAATATTAAAATGTGAGACCTGGCATAATAAAGACGATTAACGTTTCATGCCTAACAAATAACGTTTACTTTCTCATTATTGATTTGCTTCAATGAGGTGACTTAATACTTTACTATTTGTCTCTTTCTCTGTCCATCTTTCTCACCAGTAAAAATCCTACCGTGGCGATGATGCACAAGGCGACCTATGAAACCACTTGGTGTAGCACTGTACCTACGCTAAGTTGTAAATAACGTGCGCCTTTTTTTTTCAAGTCCCCAGAAACTTCTCCGTTTGTTAGTTGCCGGCAATTGGACATGCCGGCGAGCGGCAGGGACGACCAGAACGACGAAGGCTGGGATCCCGTGAATCTGCTCGTTGCCACTTGTCTCGGCCCTCTACAGCGGCTTGCCGGCCGGCGTCCTAGTCCGCCACACTACCACATGTGAACCATCGAACTCGCCATGGTCGATCGTGTCGTGCCACGAGGCGTGCGCATATGCTTTGGCCGTGCTCCCCTCGACACGATACCCGGACACGGTCGGCAGTCACGAACCTGACCTCGCTATTGAGGACGTTTTCTATAATTTTGTCCATGTCTATAATTTTGTAATTTTCAATTTAAACGTGGAAAACTCAGGGATTATGCTGCAGCTGCTCAAAGACACGAACACCCCAGGTCAATCTACTGTGCATGAACCTGGTTTATACATACAACCCTGTCCCTCATTCATAAAAGTGAGCAGTCTATGTATGTAATTCCTTTACCAAACAGACAAGATTTTATTCTTTAGCCAGAATATGTATGTAATTCCTTTACCAAACAGACATGATTTTATTCTTTAGGGATGCGCATCCTCTGCATTACTGCAGGGACTCACTGTTGCTACAGAAATATGAGTCTGCTACAGTGAACTAATGCCAGGAACAGTTCTTCAAACCTGTAGCTGCAGTGTACCGTTTTGCTTTTCAGCTGCACCTTTTTTTCATCATCCTACTGTAGCAATAAATCTTGTACATCTATTGGCAATCTGACGGCTGAAAATATGTCCTAATGCAGTGGACTGTAGCTTCTCTGCATTGATAACTCTAATGCAGACGATCTGGATCCATTCTTTAGCCAGATTATATCGTCTTATATATCTTTGTTCTTACACAGTGATCGCGCGCGCGCGCACACACATATAGTTTTCACTTATTAGCAGCCAGGTTTGTGACACAGGCACCGAATCTTCAACGACCAAAAGGACGTAAATCCACAAATGCCGTCGTCGTACTTAATTTTTTTGCCGGAACCATCATCGTACTCTTCCTGGATGCACTCATTTTTGCACATTGGTGTCTTCTTGAACCATGAGCAATGCGTTTGCTTTTCTGCTACGTCCCAACAACTAGCTTCGCAACCTAAAAATTATTTTGGCAGAAATCAGATCTAGGAATCCTTTTGAGAGAGAGAGAGAGAGAGAGAGAGAGAGAGAGAGAGAGGGAACCTGATGCGACGACCAGCAGCATAAGAAGCACAAAACATATCGCCCGTGTGTGGGTTAACATCTATGTTTACTTGTTTTCTTCCAAGTCATGGACTCGTATCCCCAGCCAATAGATATAGTCACATGTGGATATATAGCGACGCCATTAATGACAGGAATACGCTTGAGAACTTGAAGACAAGCTATATATGCTCCATGTCATTTGTGTGTTTTCTTGTCGATATAATTGGTGAAAATTAGAGAAAGTTTAGAAAAACCATCTCAATAATCAAGCTAAAGAATCAAATTGAATGTTAGTATATACATAAAAATAGTGGAATAAAATTGAAACAAAACAAACTCCAATAATTTTCCACAATAATCAAGACAAAAGGAAAGAATTGATATGCTTTTAATTCACTTTATAATAATAATAAATTGACATCTCACGTTCTGAGCCTAAAGATAATAGTCACATGCAGATAATGATGCCATTATACCTTCTATTTTGTATTAGATTCTTCTATACTAACTCGGCAATATATCAAATATATTTTTCCAAATTGAAATAGTGGCCCAAGTACCTACCATTCATTTTTTGATACTATACCTTGTTTATCATAACTTACTTAAATCACAATATCTATTTTAGTACTACTCTGTTCCAAAATTGTTGTCGCCAATGACTTTTTTCGTTACATTTGATTATTAAATTTATTTTTTAAAAATTATATACTTTGTTGAAATGTGTTTTATCGTAAAAAAATCATATAATTTGTTGAACATTTTGGAAACTTTTAGATGTTCGTTTTGAAGTTGAGAACGAGAATTAAAAAAAAGTAAAAAACGTGGGTGTACTAAAAACGAGGAATTGAAAGATAGAAATAGAAGTATAGTGGAAAGAGAGAATATTGCTTGGGAGGTGAGGGTGTGTCCCGCTGCGCTGGCCATGGCGTCGGCGGATCGTGCACCACTGGGTTAGTTACTGACTAGACCTTGTCGCTGCTGTTGACTAACCCACAAGGCACGGCGACCTGAGACTGTCAATCGTGTTTGTTTCTCTGTAGTCACAAATGAGAATCGATCAAGGGCCCAAACGATGAAAACAACGCTGGGCAATACTAGTTCCTCCGGCGCACAAAGCTTTAATTTGCCTATTATTATTTCAACGAGTGACCGCAGGCGCAAATGCGCCTTGCTGGCATGTGGCATGGCGATCGGCGAGGATCAAAGAATCCTGGTTGATTTGATTACAAAGGTCGGTTGATGGAGGCCACGTGCGCGACGACGGCGTACGCGACGTAGGCCATCTCGCCGAACTGACTGTTCTCCGGCGGCAGCACCGCCGCCGCGTCGCCGGCCTTGACGACGCCGTCGCAGCTCTCGGCGGCGTACTGCGCCGCCAGGATCACCTCCCGCGCGCCGCGGTACCGCCCCGCCGCCACGGACGCCGCCGCCCACCGCAGCGCCGGCACCGCGCCGGCGTACAGATCCAGGCACGACGACGTCGAGGTCGCGTTGCCGGATCTGGCGGCGAAGGCCTCCATGCTGCGTTGCGCCACGGTGGCGTTCCGCGCGGTGAGCCTCGCGGCGAGCGCGGCCACGGCGTGGGCGTCGCCGGCGGCGGCGCGGCAGGGGTCGGAGTCGTTGGAGCAGAGCGCGGAGTGGCAGAGGCTTGGCGTGACGTAGTAGCCGCCCAGGATGCCGCACACCTGGTCCAGCGCTGACGTGGATGTCTTCTCCTTCTCGGCGCCGGTATTCCCGTGAACGGCGGTGGTGAGGACGGCGAGCAGGAGGAGAGCAGGGAGCGCGCTGCGGGACATGGTGGGTTTGGGTGTGTTAGCGTAGAAAGATTACGCGTTGATTGACCCAATGAAACAATGATCCATGGTTTGTACAGCACATATAGCTGGGGATCGGAGCCGGTATACGGCAGGCCCAAAATACAAAGTATGGCCCATACACGGATACAAACCTAATACAAGTATTGTTATCTAACAGGGTCTCCTCGGTCTGGTTCTGGTTGGCCACCCCTGTTTATGTGAATCTTCAGGTTTCACCAAGCAGTTTCACAAGTTTCTGATGTCGCGAGTGATGGGGCCATATATTGCGTGTATTCGCTCAACGACCGTACACTGTATTGCCAACTGCCAACCTCCATCAGAAAGGCATGTCTCAAGCTTCCATGTTAGAGTGACTGAATGAACTCTCACGGGCTTGGAGCCTTTGTTTGTTGTCATCCTACTAGAGCTTGCGTCAGGGCACTCGATCTGCCTTTGCTGCATCCAGCAAACACTGTTTGCTACATGCATCATTTAAGCAAATCATCGCACTGCAATGCCGGCGCAAATTGGTTCTCTTCGATGCCATGAAAGGGCACTAACAATATTGCATGCAAATAAACAAGATGCATTGTGCCCTGCTTCTCCTGCCGTGGAGTTGTGAGATCGGCCACCAGCCAACCATCTCCGGACCTCCCGGCAGAATATCTAATGAATCTGCTTGACCGGATCCAATTCAAAGTTAGGCTGGCCATGTACCGTCCAAGCAAGGACTGTGTGGTGTCGAAAGGAGGACACATACTGCCCGGCTCCATCGGTCCGCCGGCTGGACCGTTGGCTTGGTGCCTCCCACCAAATCGGCCACCTCCTCTTCCTTGAAACAAAGGCATTCATCTTCTTTGTTGCATTGACGAAGCGGAAGAGACACATCATGACCTTCACAAAGTAAAGCCATCAAAGTGGTGAGGTTGTGAGTTGCTTCGTCCAGGTCTGTCAATAAGTAGCAAATGGTGATGGTTAAGAGAAGGGTTAATAGAGCACAAACCGGGTGATCAAGCGTTCTGTGCATGCGCCCATTTCTGCACCCACCTAACCCCAATCTTATTGTTCTCTGTTATGACATTAAAAAAAAGAACAAATGTGACAGTTATAAGCAGGAATAACTTATGAGTTGTAATAAAATACAACCACAAAATATGTGAATCGTAATGGCATACATGACATTTCACTTCCTAATGAGTAAACGATAAATAATCTCATTTTAGGATGCATCATTTAACCTTGTAAGTATATAAGATAATGGGTTTGATCGGTTGTGATTTTAGAAGCCGGTTGCAGCAACCAGCTTGGTTGCCATTGGGTTGCTATAGGCGATCGTCACAACCAATGTTTAAGAATGAAAAACAATCACACCCAATGTTTATCTGTGTACTCTCTCCATACTAGAAATAAAATTCATTTTAGGCTTGTTACCAGTTCTTCGCAATTGAGTTCGTTTTGCAAAATCTCCTCTCATTTGGACGGTCATACCTCACTAGAAAATGATGCGGCTCGCTAGCTCGCGATACGCGTGCGTGCCGCTCACTAGAAATTGATTGGCCGCACGCCGTCCGCTGGAAAATGATTGGGCCGCGCATAGGCCGCTTGGCTCTCGATGCGCACGCTCCCTCGCTCCCTGACACGTTCGCATAGAACATTTCCAATACAACTTGCAAGACTGAGTGTCGTGACCCAAAACAAGACTGAGCATAAAAAAAACCAGCAAAATCCTCACAAAAAGTACGAACGTTAAGAATGGAACTCGCAAGCTCCTGTTTTGAGCATGATGATTGCAACCAGTTGGACTAGGAGATAGAATTGAATAAAAGAACTCATTCATCTATTTAATAGGGGTAGACAGGGGAAAATACATCATAATTAATCACTCCTTGATATCCTCAATCATGTCCAAAACGAATTTTATTTCTAGTATGGCGGGAGTATAAACATGACATTACTTGCCTCAAAATAAATTCATTAAAGACCACATTTACGAAAAAGTCTGCAAAATAGTCACTGAAAAGAGTGGAACAGGGGGATCATGCCCCCATTCCTCACTTTATCCCTTGCAAATCATCATGTGAATACCATGTATATTTAATGAATCAGGGTGGAATAGTGGAATCCATGACTCTTTAGTGCTTCAACCCTCCTAAGCCAGGAACCTCGTATCAATAATGTCAGCTCGCCATTAGATGTATCATGATGATGCAACCGAGGACGAGCCACGTCAAGACATCATTATGTGGTCGAGGATGGTCGATGTCGATGCGGTACGGTGACACGACGCCCCATCGCCTTGTTTGGTCGAGGACAAGCTTCCATGAGTGGTAGCACTGTCTACGTCAGCCGCGACTACTGCTACACAAAGGTGTGAGGTGCCTCACCGGAGGAGTGGCAAATTGGATGAGGTGCGCTGGAAGCTATCTACTTTGTCGCTGACCATAGATACAGTGATTGAGACAAGGTCTCGGTGGTACGCACAACACCGCACCACACGTCTATGGTATCACATCAATAGTCGGATCCGTAGTGGACATCCACGTGGCGGTGGCTGGATGGGGAACACCACATACGGCCGCCCTAGTAGAAGCAGTGGTGGCAAGGGAGGGAGGGGCTCGGCAGGATTACAGGTTACACTATAAGAGAGAGACAAAAAGGGGAGAGTTTATGTGGGTGAAGGAAGATAAATGAATAAGGAGGATCATCCACACATTTTCTTAACTGACCTTTGTATAATCTGTGTATAGTTTTGTAGATTTTTATGTAGGTCTTTTCATTATTTGTAATGAAGATGGGTCTGGGCTAGATTGGATATGTTCCCCTTATTTTACAATTAGGACCCTAATTTTGTTTACAACATTGATTGTAAATACATAGAATGATTTACCTCTGAATTGTTAGTTTTGGTCCTTAAACTATTCCACCTAATTGGTCACGACCGCTGTGAAACTATCAAGTATGGAGGTTCTCCCTGCAAACCTAAATGAGAACAAGACCTAGACGAAGGGAAAAAAATCCATGTTGAATGATTTCTTCCCTCATGCTTCGTTGGTTCTCTCTCTCTCTGTCCGCGCGCGGTGTGTGTGTGAAATGTTTGCGAACATTTTGTAAACAAGCCCACGGTGCTGAAATATCCTATCAAATAACTCTCATAATTGGATCATTATCTATAAGGGGAATTAGGGAGTGGACTTTCCTCAACAATATTCGACCAAGATGGTAGGATAAAATGTCTAACGACGATTATAATAGTCTGGTCAACTTAGCATCTCCCATCGACTGGTGTCTGTCGTAGCCGCCGCACGGGGCTCCGCTATTAAACATAGCTCCACCGCTGCGGTAGTAGAGTCGCAGCCCATGAACTAGATCCAGACGACCAGACCAGCCGTGTCCAGAAAGTAAATTTTCCCACCGATGGGATGTCTCCTCACCGGTAAAAAAAAATATAATATATATTTAGAAACTTTGAAAAAATATAAATTTCGGTGTGATCATAGTTTATACGGTAGAAAGTATATTACATGAAGTTTCAACTTTAACTTTAACTTTATTTAAAAGTTATAAAATTAACAAATCGCAGAGGAAGATGACAAATTAGCTGTTTTGTCCTTTTCTTTTGTCTTTATTCATAATTTGTTATTTTTATATCTTTTAGATAAATTGAATTTAAAGGGTAAAACTTTCAATACATGGTTTAGTATCATACAAACTACATGCACATCAAGTTTCGTAAAATTTCAAAAACTTTAAATAATATTTTAAATATTTTTAAAATTTTCTCTCTCCGATGGGATGTCTAATCGATGGGAAAAAAACCATGTCCCAGCCGTGTCATGGTGGTGCAAACAAGGCGAGTTAGCTGATGAAAATTCTCCTTCCCAACAAGAAGAAATATCAGATCATAGAAAGCTTCGTGGGAGAAGGCTTGATAGCCTGGGGAGCTGCACCATGGGAGAGGTAAGTCACTGGCAAATGCCATTCTGAGAGTCAGATATTATGGGATTCAGAGGTTAAATTGACTTCAAGGCATGCCAAAATCTGTTCTTAATTTCCTTCGTCAGAGCTAAAATAAAAGGTAAACTAAGAGATGGGGGGAGAATGTGTTTCCTATATACGAGGCAGCCTTTCCGTTGGTCGTTCCCGGCACTTTGGTGAGAGTTGTACCGCAAGTGAGTGGCGCATGTAGACGCTTCTGCTGGTCAGCGCACTCACTCGAGGTAGCTAGCGGCCGTACGTTTGTTCTCAAAGAAGAGCACATGAGCGTGCAAGATGTGCAGCACGGACCGCCCAACTCGAAGACACCAGTTACAGTACAAGCAGAGTACACAAACCCGAGCTGCCGGAGTTGGCTCGCTCCGTCACTCGTCCGCGAAGGTACGGCGGCTTCACGGCCATAACCTCGCCGTGAAGGTAGGACGTGCTGTGCTGATAGTGCACCACGGCGGAGAGCGGACCAGAGAGAATCGATCCATGGCTTTCTGGAAATTCACAAAAGACACGAAAGCAAGGACGATGAAGACGGTAGTAGTGGTCAATCAGGATCTTATTGATTGTCACACGGGATAGAATTGTTGGCACGCGTGGGCATCGACGTGGATCGGAGAATCCTGGTTCCATCGACGGTAAGTAAGGTCAGCCGCTGGCGGCCATGTACGCGACGACGGCGTGCGCGACGAAGGCCATGTCGCTGAACCGGCCGTTCTCCGGCGGCAGCGCCGCCGCCGCGGTGCCCTCGATCGTGCCGTCGCACCCCGCGGCGGCGTACTGCGCCGCCTGGATCACCTCCCGCGCGCCGCGGTACCGCCCCGCCGCCACGGACGCCGCCGCCCACCGCAGCGCCGGGACCGCGCCGCCGTACAGCTCCAGGCACGACGACGTCGAGGTCGCGTTGTTGGAGGCGGCGAAGGCCTGGATGCTGCGTTGCGCCGCGGTGGCGTTCCGCGCGGCCAGCCTTGCGGCGAGCGCGGCGACGGCGTGGGCGTCGTGGGCGGCGGCGCGGCAGGGGTCGGCGGCGTCGGAGCAGAGCGCGGAGAGGCAGAGGCTTGGGGTGACGTAGTAGCCGCCCAGGCTTCCGCACACCTGGTCCAGCGCCGTCGTCTCCTTGGCGGCGGAGTCCCGGTGAACGGCGGCGAGGGCGATGAGCAGGAGGAGGAGAGCGGGGAGAGCGCTGCGGGGCATGGTGGATTTGGTGATACACTGTCTGGCTCTGGTTGTCCACCTGCTAACTATGTACTATCTGATTTCAGCTACCCGTTTCACGAGTTTCCGATATCCCTGAGTGATTAATTCATGAATAATGCGGTGATGCACACTTGCTCTCACCCTGCGCCATTGCGTCCGCTTCCACGTCGCGCCATTTACGAGTGACTGAATGAACACTCTCACGAGCTTCTTCGTCAAAAAAAGAAAAAAACTCTCACGAGCTTGGAGTCTTTGTTTGTTGTCATCGTACTAGAGAGCATGCGTCAGGGCACTCGATCTGCCTTTGCTGCATCCAGTAAACACTGTTGCTACATCATTTAAGCAAATCATCGCACTGCAATGACGGCGCAAACTGATTCTCTTCGATGCCATGAAAGGGCACTAACAATACTGCATGCAATTAAACAAGTAGTACTGTGCCCTGCTTCTCTTGCCGTGGGATTGTGAGACCGGTCACCAGCAAACCATCTCCGTCCTCCCTACATGCAGCACAGCTCAGGAATCAGTCGGTCTCTGATCCAATGCAAAGTTAGGCTGGCCTGGACCATCGAAGCATGCATGGACTTTGTGGTGCCGAAAGGAGGACACATACCGGATCTCTGATCCAATGCAAAGTTAGGATGTGTCAATGTACTTAAGTACATAAAATAAAATAACAAAAGAAGAAAACATAATTTTATTCACATTTGATAAAAATATAAATATAGTTTGCCAAATGATGTGCGCTTTGTAGCCTGCCGGTGGCGATCTGACTTGACTTGAGCGATGTGGTCTTTTTGGTTTCTAGTGTTGGAACTAGTCCCACGTCAATGTGGGACTATTTCCAACATCTAGGACCTTGGAAAACTGCTAGTTAGTTACAACGGCGAGTCAAGGCTGGCTTGGAAACCTCCAGTTAAGGTGTGTAGAGTCATGATCTTCAGTCTTTGCTTCATGTTCTCCATGCATGTGTCGATGGTGGTGGTCAGCATAGTTCATGCCTTGATCCATCCGTTTTTTATGAGCATTGCGGCTTGCGCGTGTTTGCTCAACCACCGTGTAGACTGTGCCCTGCTTCTCCTGCCGTGTAATCTGTTGGATTCCATGAAAGGGCACCAACAATGCTCGCAGTTAAACAAGTTGTACTGTGCCCTGCTTCTCCTGCCGTGGAGTTGTGAGACCGGCCACCAGCTAACCATCTGCGTCCTCGCCCTGCAGGAGAGCTCATGTCGATCCGATTCAATGCAAAGTTAGGCCAGCACGGACTCAGTTGGAGGTTGAAGTTGAACCATCGAAGCATGGCCTTGTGGCTGCAAAAAGGTGCAGTACTTGCCGCCATGGCAGCTTGACCGTCTTCTTTAGCCTTCACGTAGACACGTACGCAGACGCAGTAACGCGAGGGAAATTAAACTACTACAACTTCATTCAACGAACTGGTGAGGCAGTGCCCCTCTTGCAGCAAGTAGTAAATGGGGACGGTTGGGAGAGCACACATCCAGTGACCAAGCGTCCCGTGCGTGCGTTCATGAGCCCGCTCACCTAACCTCAACCGTTGTAATCGGCTTCTGTGGTACAAACCCCCTTTTCAGCCGTTGGATGGCTAGCTATCACATCTTATCTTATCTTATATATACTAATTAGAGGCTCCTTTTGAGGCATCCACATTATTCGGAAGAAAATCCTCTAAATTCTCAGAAAAAAGCAAAACATCCAACCATCCATTAGTCGTGAAGCGTGATTACAACCGTTGAGATTAAGAGGTCTGCCCGCACCCATCCAACCAATTGTGCTGCTCCTGGACTCCCCACATATTATAATACATATATGGATGGAAATTTTGTCGACTTCCTTTTATGTATCTCTAGACGAATTCGATTCCATCTATATTTTCCATCATCTTCGCAGTGGCCATAGGAATCTACTGCGGTCAGGCACAAACCTAGCCGCCGCCGCAGCAGCTGGTGATCCGAACATCATGCACACGGCCTCCAACAAGAACAAATCAACTTCGCAACGACCATATGAACCTGCTGTGGTCAGGTACTAATCTAGCCGCTGCCGCTGGTGATCTCGACAACTTGCCTCCACACGGCTTCTAGCAAAGAATGAGATCATCTTTGCAGTGGCCATACATACCTGCTGCGGTCAGGTGCTAACCTAGCCACCGCCGCTGGCGATCTGAACAACTTGCGCATGGTTTCACGCAAGAACGAGATTTGAATCACAAGTAAGGGCCTCATACATCATCCCTTTGTATCTTGATCAACAATTACGAATCCAATTCCTTCTGTTCAATCCCACATACTTGCAGTGACCATAAGAAGCTGCAGCGGTCAAATCTTAAACCAGCCAGGCTATTGATGGCGATAGAAGAAACACCAACACGGAGCCTTGCAAGAACGAGAGCTGCATGAAAAGCAAGGCCTTGACAAAGCATGGTCTCCTAATAATGCAGGTGACATGCATTCCTATAATAAACAATTAGATATGTGCAGTGTACTCCATCCACAATATTGCCGATGAAGTATGGCGACGACACAACGGTGTGCCATCTTGCCATGTGTGGATATCAACAACTTCCTGAGATGCTACCAGCTATATTTCAAAACAAGAGCAATGGCGGAAACACCCAACTAATGTCATGTTCAAGGTCAGCACCGGAGCTGGTGCATGCCGCAATACGAGCAAGAAGCCCTCGGAGTTATTGACCTCTAAGTGCAGACGGTTCAACCTCATAAGGAGCGAGGATGTCATGATTCTGGAGACTGGAGTTCAAGGCCTGAAAGGCTATGGGTGTCCACGAAGCTGGCTTGTGCGAGGGCAAGAGAGAACAGTTCAGATATATCACATACAAGTGCATTCTATACAGAATCTTTTTCACTTATCTTTTTGGATTCTGCATTACATATATTGAAAAAGGAAAAAAAATGATTCAGGGAAAATTGATATGGTGATAAACGTCTTGCAGCATAGACTCGGCAAACAAAATGTGACATGAAAAGGTCCTGCGTCCTACATCCAACAAAGGCATAAAGGAAAATGTGTGTTAGCCACGCTGGCCATTACAGTAGGCTCAGGTGTCGGAACTACCGAGTACCAAGTGGTGCAACACGAGCAAGACGACTGTATGCCCGTATGGGGATAGCAGTGATAGTAAAACAGTCAGGGACGATATATCCGTTGCATTAGCGGAGTCCACAAAGACAAACAAGGTAAATTTACATAAAAAAAACAAACAAGGTAAAAGAAGTCGTGCACAAGATATATATCCATCTACTAAAACAATAATCTTGGTAGTATGTGATTTCTAATTGCAGCAGGGTAAACATTGCTCCTTGCCTGCCGTAGTGTTTTAGTATGAGCAGTAATAACCGTAATTGCACCGATCCGCATACAAGCTTTATTCCTCAATGCCAAATAATTATTTGAAGCAATACTCCACTCAATATAGTGTTTGGCGTATTTATTGGGATGTTTATGGCATTGCCATATGCTTTGAATTTATCTTTGTCTATAAACATGCTTGGAAATGTAACTGAAGCAGCTACTTAAAAGGGATTACTACAAGACCTCAATTTATTATAGACAAGGTTTCAATTTGAATTAAAAAAAACATTATGTACTTCAGATCTACTGTAACGAAGTGTCCATTGTTTCAAGTAATCATGTTAATTGAAAATACAGAAATAAATTATTTGAATTGAACTGCAGTCGGAGAATTCATATTTAAAAGTATGGACTTATGTTTTACAACGGAAAAACATTTAAGGTGGTGATAACATCTGCTGTAGAGGTTCAGTAATGCATCAGAGAATTATCCTTTTATTTTTAACATCCAAGGTTTAAGACATGAAATGAACAATGTGGCCATACAGATAAAAATTTGTAATGTTTTAGGTAGTATAGCTCCGATAAACCAATGTGATGACCAGCATAGATAAAAGAAAAACATGTATAGCTAAGTCTAGAGAATCTATGTCCCTACAAGAACTGGGTGATACAAATTAGGGCATATCAACTAAGGATATTCATGTGGAAATGAGACAAGTGTACAGTTGTGGATAGGAAGAAAGACGTGATTGCATAAATAGTTGTTATCCCAGTAGATGAGATAAATTAGAAATCATTCAAAGGCTAATTGAAAGAAAATGGATGATGATGTCCGTGGGAAGAGAGAAGACAATATTTAAAATATGTTTTAATATGTAAGAATATTAAAAGTTTATTTTATTCATAATAGATTGTATGACCCGTGCATATGCACGGGTTGATGGACTAGTATTTACTAATTGGAGATTCCTTTTGATGCCTATACGTTAATCGAAAAAAAAATCCTAAAAATTCTTACAAAAAAATAAAACATCTAGCCGTCAAACGAAATATTAGATAAATAATAGTCATTGGACCTAACATGGTTAAAATTACCCACCTATGCCATTATAAAATTATAAAAGTTGGCCCAAAAATACCTCTAATATATTACGCAAATTATGGATATAGACAATTATTGAAAAGAACTATAAACATATATACGGGATAGGGAAGCTCTTCTATGAGAAAATCTCGCACCTTCAGGAGCAATGTTTGGTGCAAATAATATTTGAACCAAAAAATATTATAATTGCGCCCTTTATATTTTTTAGGTTATTGTGTTCGAATTTCTTGATGATATTTTTGGTAAATGTTTTCTCTTCTCTGGCAAGCTGGCAACGCAGATTTAATGAGTATGCCATTATTTCTTTTCCTGTTAATAGACTAAAGGCCGAAGATGTTACTGTGTTGGATATGGCGAGCAAGTATATTAACAGAAAAGAAATAAAATATATCAATCATGCTGATGCCGGAATTATATATAGCGACACCATCTGCACCACCATTATTATATACAAAAGAATTTAAACAATAATGTTTTTGGGAGATATGCATAAAAGTTAAAAAGTACCTCCTCTCTTCAGCTTCCATTTCTTTCCCGAACAAAGTTTGTTCTGCCTACAGATCTATCAACTGTGTCTAAATGACAACAAAAACAGAATAATTTTCAATTAACCAAAACAGTAAGACATTTCATATAATTTTTTAACACGCCAAAAAAATATCATCAAAGTGGATTTTGAGTAAGTTGCTTCGACATATGTCAGATCCAATTTCTGTTCACAGGATTCGTTTGAGAGATCCTTCGATACATGATTAATTTATATATAGCTGTAGGAAAAAGATCATATGATATTCCCCAATATAATGCTGCTTAAATACATGGATACGTTTTCACAATTTTTATACTCCACTGCCAACTAGGCACTGTAAAGTATCTAGATAATTAAATTACAAAATCTCGATAACGGATACATAAAACCTTATATTAATGGGATACAATATACAATGGGATGTAAATGTGCCTTAACAGACCGTAAAATCTAGATACATGAGAAGTAGGTCAAAAAATTCTGATTTCAATTTACATTGCAGTATGACAATCTGTAGTTACACGTACATAAGATAGTATTCATTTGTAAATCTGGATATGTTAATATGATGTATCAAAGAATGCAGGAGAAAACCCAGGTGCAGTTTCAGGTTAAAAGTGTTAAAAGTACTACTCTATGGCAAAAAATGCTCTTTTTTTTTTTTGTATTTGCAGTCAAATGCTCTATTGCTTCAGACTGAGTTCTGTGGCATTTCACACTTTCAATGTACCCACCTAATAAGAATTCTGAAGTTGTATAGTTGTTGACATGATGATATACATATCAATGTATAATAAGCTTTTAGGTAATAATATAGGTAACTCCAAGCCATTGTTTTATTTTTTTCT